>PVKS010040421.1:0-16633 GCA_004027875.1 Aplodontia rufa | reverse complement strand
TGGGTTCAATCCCCATTACCAAAAAATGAAAAAAAAAGTTATTACAGATTTTCAGACTCAAAATGAAAAGACCACTGAAGCAACCTGCGACTCTCTTTTCTTTCTTTTTTGTACCAGGGATTGAACCCAGGACTTAACTCATAGACTTAATTAACTACGGAACTACCAGCCCATTTTTTATTTTTTATTTTGAGACAGGGCCTCCCTAAGTTGCTGAGGCTGGGTTTGAATTTGTGATTCTCCTGCCTCAGCCTCTGACCTGCTGGGATTACAAGTGTGCACCATTGTGCCTGGCTGCATTTTTTTTTTTTTTTTTGAAGAGAGAGATAAAGAGAGGGAGAGAGGGAGAGAGGGAGGAAGGGGGTGAGAGAGAGAGAGAGAGAGAGAGAACGAGAGAATCAATTTTATTGAATTTTTTCATCTGGTCTTTGTTTCTTGAACACTCAGTTGTGTATGTGGTGCTGGGGTTTGAACCTGGGTCCTCACACATGCCAGGCAAGTGCTCCGACCATTGAGCTACCGCTCCTATACCTGGCTGCAAATTTTAATTTCTAAACAAGTAAATGTTAGTCTGCATAATCCACTTAAGCAAAAAGCTTCCAGAGTCCTTTCTTAATCTTATTATGAAAGTTGAAAATGTCTTGGAGGCCAAAAAGTGAGATGACCACTGGAGGTCAGGCCCAGGCATGACTGGGCCTTACCCTGACATCACAAGGAACCACTGTAATGAATTTCCAACACCAGCTATATAAGGTGCAGCTGGGTTTTGTCCATTAATACAGGAAACTCTTGGTGGTGACCTGTTGGACTCCCATATAGCATGTTTGGTGATTGGTGGTTGTGTGTCTTTTGATATTTTTTTTATTTGGGTTTTTTTTTTTTTGTTTCTTAACTTTTATTTTGATTTGTTGTTGTTATTATCATTTTAGCTACAATCCTTAGTTGGTGCTCCTGCTTAGGATGTGCAGTAAGACTAGTCAGAGTGGAATACTGCTGCAGGGGCCCAGCTCCTGCTGTGAGACCACCTTCACAGACCATTACTGGGTCTTTGCCCAGATGAAACTAGACTAGTATCTCCTCACCAAGACAGAAGTGGCAGTTAAAATCCTGCCAAAGGTAGAACGGAACTTCCCTGTCCAATCCAAACCAGATACGCTGATGGCCATGGAACACTGAAAAGTGATTCAGTCCTTTCAGGTCACTGAGATCATCAAAAATATCTATGTCATTGTGTAGCACTCAGATGGGGGACAGTATGGCACTATGTTCAGGAGGCTGGTGGCAGGCAGGAGGAAGAGGCTTGGAGACTTTTGAGGTATTTTTTCGTGTGCTGTTTGCTATTGCCATGAGAAAGGCATTGCACACCAAGATCTGAAGCTGGAGAATGTCCTGGTGGATGGCATAGTCAACTTCAAACTCTTTGACTTTGTCCTGAGCACCAGGTTCATTGCTGGGCAGAAGCTGAACAAATCTGTGGCACTCTCTTATACCTTGTCCCTGAAGTCATCTGGTGGCAAGAATACCCCCCAATGGACGTCTGGAGCCTGGGTGTCATTCTATATTTTATGGTCACAGGGAGACACCCATTTAAGGGGATCACTGCTAAGCAACTGAATGATCAGATCTTGTGGGCAAGGTACAGCATTCCCCCTGCTTGTTTCTGCTGGAGCAGGAAGCTTCATCAATCAAATATTGATTATGGACTTTACACACAGAGGCCAAGAGTAGAGCAAATCATGGGACACTCATGACTGAGCCAGGGTGAAGAAGATCTCTACTTCCTACACATGAGGACCTCCAGTCCCTGCCTAGTCTCCTGGCATGACTCTGCATCCCCCATGCCCAGTTCTTGAAGGATCATCAGTAGGTAGGACACAGCAGAGAGTAGCAAGTGCTCTTAAGGTGGCAGATCAGAATAAAACTCCCCCCTACAGGGCAACCCCATGGTGGGCCCACAGCTGTACCCATGGAAAAGCAAAGGCTGGAAGTGGGTGACTAGGAGGATCCCTAAGTGCTTTCAACAACTGTGTTGTGTGCCATGCTTCTGCAGGCTGGTGTTCAGAAAAAAAGGTGGCTCCAATGAAAGGAGGACAGAAACGTGCTGGATTCACACTTTCATAGTGACTGTAATGAAAATGGAGAGTTGAGACAGCCAGAGGACCCTGAGCTCTGTGGATCCTGACATCACAGCAGGAGTGAGGTGTGCAGACTGGCTCAGGCTTTGCACAGATTTCACTAGGAATCTCCTCTGCCCCCACCAGGGAAAGAATCAGCAACTCTTCCCCGCCTCCTCCTGCCCACCTCCCCACTTCCCCCTACCCTGCGCTGCTCTCTGTCCTTTCTCCCTTGCTTGGGGACAGCCCAGATGGTTTAAAGAGAGAGAGAGAGAGAGAGAGAGAGAGAAGGTAAAATGGAAGAATTAATGTCAGGGAAACAGAGTTGGGATCACTTGATTAGCTGTCTCTTAAACCTAGGGATTATCTTTCTAGAGTGTTCTTTGTTCAAATCTTAGGATTATTTTATCTTGATAAAATACCAGTGCATAAACTTTGAATAGTCAAAACTTCAAGATAGGGTTGATAGAGAGTGATTCATCTTACACACAGATTGAGCAATACCAAGGAGAAGTGAGACTCTAGTTTCTTGTAACTGAGGTAAGATTGTTCCATGATTACAGCAATGCCAAATCTGGAAGTGATTTCCTTATTCACTCTGCTTTGAATGCTTCTGCCTTGGTGTGGTGAATTTAAATCACCAACTCCATGACCTTGTTCAGTGACCCCTGAAGAGATAAATTAATGGGGACTATTCATTTGTTTCCAGAGTAAGCAATCACCTTTTTTTTTTTTGAAGAGAGAATCAATTTTACTTATTTTCCCATCTGGCCTTTGTTTCTCCATATGTGGTGCTGGGGTTTGAACCTAGGTCTTTGTGCATGCCAGGCAAGTGCTCCAATTGGTGAGCCACCGCTCCAGCCCTAAGATACTAACTTTTAAAAAAAAAAATTTTTACACTTTATTTTTAAAAAATGATTAGACTTCTCAGGTGATTGAAGAATTGTATACATTGTTGATTCCCTCCCTAGAACACTCCTTATTATCATTCCTACCTTCTCTCCTATGGTTCCCCTAGATTATTGGTGAGTCTAGTACATGGGCTTCACTACCTTTCACACAAGCCTGGGTTTTGCTCTAGGCCCTTGAGTCTCTGGTTTTGGCTAATTTCACTCATCATAATTTCTTTCATTGCCATCCATTTACTTTAAAAGGCTGTGATATTGTAGTTTCTAATAGCTGAGTAGAACTCCATTGTATATATATATATATATATATATATATATATATATATATATATACCACAACTTTTGGATCCATTCATCCAGTGAGGGACATCTGGGTTGATTCTATAATTTCGCTATTGTAAATTGAGCTGCTATGAACATAGATTTTTGCTGTGTCTCTACGATGTGCTGATTCTAGCTCTTCTGGGAAAATACCCAGAAGAAGGATAGTTGGATCGTATGGTAGATCCATACCTAATTCTTTGAGGAGTCTGCATAATGCTTTCCAGAGTGGTTTTACCACCAATAGTGTGCTAGTGTTTCTTCTCCCTACAACCCCTCCAGCATCTGTTACTGCTAATTATTAAATTCAAACTACATTTTTACTTAAATATTTAAATCGTTCTTTTGGTATCTTGGCTAGTTGTCTTATAGGAAACATTCTTTTTTTTAAAAAAAATAAGGATTGAACTCAGGGGCACTTAACCCCTAAGACACATCCCCAACCCATTTTATTTTTATTTTGAGACAGGGTCTTGCTAAGTTGCTGAGGGCCTCACTGAATTGCTGAGGCTGGTCTTGAACTTGCAATCCTACTGCCTCAGCCTCCCAAGTTGCTGGGATTACAGGCATGTGCCATCGTGTCTGGCAGAAATATTCTTAAGTATATATCACTTTCTGGCTTTTATTTCTTTTGCCTTTTCACAAGTTCATTTACATTACTACTGTGAATATAAATCATCTTTTGCATTTGGTTCTAAAGAATACTATGAAATCAAATGTGATGCTCATTCATTTACTCATTCATTCAACATTGGTTTACTGAGCACTTCCATGTGCCAGGCACATAGTATTAGTCTTACTAGCATTAGTTAATATTAAGGTAATATGAATTCAAGGATTCCAGAGCTTCTTTCTCATTTCTTCACCGTTTCCTCCTTTAAATACATTCTTGACAACCTGTGGTCAGTTGTACTGGTTTCACAGTTGTATTGTTATGTAGTGGTAGCCTAGCTGGCTCCTCTTCTGGAGCTGCACAAATAGTGTACTGGGTTTAAAATACGGAAACAAGGCATTCAAGATGGCATGAACCCAGAGGTGCTAGGTGTGATGATCCTGCTGTAGGATTTCTTCCCGCCAATGGTGGCAGCCATAGCCCTGTGTTGGCTTCTGTGCCAGGTTCTGGGCTGTCAGCTTCTGTTGCTTGAACTAGGCTTTTGTGCCCTCAGTTTTCTTGTTTGAATGATAACGAGGTGGGCTTTCTGGGAGGCAAGGAATCATGACCATCTTTCATTTCCTTTTTAATTCACACCACACTCAGAAAACTTGGTTTATGTTTGAATTGTAGGATTGTTTTTGAGGTCTCTCTTGGGGTAGGATTCTAAATTGTAGAAAGGTAATTTAAATTTATGACTTAAGTCACTAATGGGGTAATATAATATACTCCATTCCAGGATCAAAATTATTTCTCTTTATTATTTGCATTAATCTCAGTGTTTAAGCAATACATAGCAGCAGAGTATTGGCTTAGAAGTCAGAAGACATGAGAAAACCTGTTTGAATTTTGTTGTTAACGTTTATAAAGTTGGGTAGTTTTGCTTTTTTTTTTTTTTTGGTACAGGGGGTTGAACCTAGGGGTGCTTATGCACTGAGCCACATCACCAGCCCTTTTTATCTTTTATTTTGAAACAGGGTCTCACTAAGTTGCTTAGGGCCTCAATAATTGCCCAGGCTGGATTTGAACTTGTGATCATCCTGCCCAGCCTCCAAAGCCACTGGGTTTACAGGTGTGTGCCACCATCTCTGGGCCAGTTTTACCTTTCTAATACATGATTTATTCATCCAGATTTCTCCTGAACTCTATTAGTAATTAATGTGGAGGTTGAAAAAAGTGTTATATGTTAAGCATATACTATAGTTCCTATTACCATAGCTCTTACAGAACTCCTATGGTAACCGTTGTTTAGAAAATGCATTAGTCAATTAACTGTTTACTCTTTCCTATTACTGACTGTTAATTCTATGGGAATCATGTCTTACCTCTTCAGCCCTCAGATGCACAAACACTGTGTGCATGTCTCTCCTCCTCCAGGAAGCTTTCCCTGACCTCTTCCCTTCTATCTCATAATATCTCCTGCACATCTTTATTATGCTTACCTGTTTTGCATCTGTCTGTTTTCCCTGATGAATGGTGAGCTTATTGAAGATGTTCCAGGAACCATGTGTTGTTCTCTGTCCCCTCCCAACTCTTGGCTCCTAGGGCTCAGAAAAGGTGTGATCAGCCTGTTGTGTTAATGAATAAATGAATGAGAATGAGGGGGAAATGGGAAGGGTGCAGGTGGCTGCAGATTAAACCTCTTAACTTGTGGCCTCCTATTGTGAACAGGAAGACTGTCATTCTCTTGGGGTGTGGGAAGGATGGGTTACAAGGCTTCTAGCATTCTATCATGACTACATATGTACACGTGGCAAATTCCAGAAGGTAGCTGCAGTGCTTGCTTATAGAGAAGTTGGACTGTGTTCTTTCCTACTTGAATCCCAAGCCTTCTTCTGCCTCTGACTATCTTTGGGGATTCGTAATAGAATTTGGAGTTCATGTGTCTCAGTTATTTTACCATTTAGGAAAATTCCCTGGAATTGATGTTTCATTATAATTTTGATTGTCAGTGAGTTTAAATGCATCATAAATTATCCTCTCTCCCCACCTTTGGCCACACAGTGAGAATACTGCTTACAACTACAGTGTCCCTACTGGGAATGTGAACTGCTTAGCTTCCCACAGAGTCCCCGTTCATGACAAAAATCTGAAACCAGTTCTGGGCTGACTTGAAAGGAATATTTCCATTTCAGGTTTGGCGCGAAGGCCTTGGCATAATAGTCTTTGGATCAGATGATCTTATTGTGTGTATTAGTTAATGGGTGCCACTTGAGGAGACAGCCAAGGAGAGAAAATGACCCATGTGCTGAAAAAGGAAGGAGAAATGGAGAAGCTTTAAAAGTGGGGGGGGGCACTCCTGGGGATAATTGCAATATCCAGAATATATACACATTTTATACACATTTTATATTATTTTGTTAAAAGCTTGTAAGGTTGCTCAAAAATAAAAAAATTAAAAAAAAAAAAAGTGGAAACCCATACCTTTTTGTTTTCACCTAGGCTACAGATGGAACATTCCTTCACTAGCTTTAGAAAATGACTTAAATAATTTATCAGTCAGAAATCTTTCATTTGAAGAATGAAAGAAAGAAACAAAACAAAACAAAACAAAACTTTAACTTACTTTTAACCTAAGCCAAAAAGGAAGTTTGTTAGCCCAGGTAACTGAGGAGTCAAGGGGCAAATTGGCTTCGAGCACAGCTGTATCCAAGGAAATAGTGACGATGCTGGAAATGTGTGTTTCTTTACTCTCAGCCTTCTTTCCCATGGTGGCAGAAGTGGCTGAAGGAGACCTCAGAGTCATCACATTCCTATCAGTGCCATCAGTAGTTCCATCAGAGAGTAGACAAGTCTTGATCATATGTTTGCTGGTCAGCCCCACTTGCGTGTCGTGGAAGAAGGCTCCCACGGCAGCCAGGTGGCTTGTACAGACTGGCTGATGGCTAAGGAATCCCAGGCAGGCTGAAGTGATAGGCATTCGCTACATTTTGCTGTTTTAGATTATTTCTTATGTTATGATCTTCTCTTGTTTCATTTTGTTCTCTGGCTCTTTTTCCTGCTTTTGCACGTTACATATGTGTTCTCAAGGCTTCTTTCCTTTTTTAAATTTTTTGATACTAGGGATTGAACTCTCAGGTGCTAAACCACAGAGCCACATCCCCAGCCCTTTTTTAATTTTTTATTTTGAGTCAGGGTCTCTGTAAGTTGCTCAGGGCCTTGCTAAGTTGCTGAGGCTGGCTTTGAACTTGCGATCCTCTTGCCTCAGCCTCCTGATTTGCTGGAATTACAGGCATGCACTACAATGCCTGGCAACAAGGCTTTATTCTATACAAAAAAGACCTTTTCTTCTTTTCTACATACTCTCTCTTCTGATCATCTCCTCCTTGCCTGCTCAGATATTATCTCTTTATAGAACAGGACTTCATCTTTATCTTGGGCCTCTACCTTTCTCAGAGAAAGCTTACCAATCATTTGATTGGATCCATTTGATGTCCCACAGGCACTGCAACTTCAAATTGTCTAAAGCAAGATTGGCCACCCTCTGCCCAATGTGTCTTTTCCTAGGTTCCTCAATCAGACCAGAGCAGCATTCTCTTCCTCTTTTCCCAGAGTCCTAGCCTCCTAGTCATTGACTATTTCCTCTGTGTTTAATTTCTCCTTCACATGAACTCTCAGTTCTTTATCATTCAATCACTCTTGGATTGATCTTCTTCATTCTGGTTTTCTAGATCTTAGTGTGTTTCATTTATTTCTGCCAGTTATTTAGGCTTCTTGATGGGAAAGTGCTATTACTTATTTTGTTTGTACTCTCTCTTTCCTGTTTATCAACCTCCATCTTCCCCCACCCTCAACTTCTCCCATCAATATTACACCCAGACTTTAATAATTCAATAAATATTCGTAGAATGAAGGAAATAATTAATGCAATGTGTAGAATAATTTCATGGCTATTATTCTTGATATTGTTAAGAAAAACCAGAACCCAAGAACGTTTAAAGTATGAAATCCGATTTTAGTCAGAAACATGCAATAGGGCTGTATTAGGATTCTCCAGATAAATAGAACCAGTAGGATATATAGATAAATATGTATATGTGTCAAGAGAGATGGAGACAGGGAGAAACACAGAAAGAGTATCTGGGAAAGAGAGAGAGAGAGAAGGAGAGAGAGAGAGGAAGAGAAAGGGAGAGATTCATTGTGAGGAACTGACTCACACAACTGTGTAGGAGGCAGAAAGCCCCAGGGCCTGTCATCTCTAAGCTGGAGACCCAGGAAAGCCAGTGGTGTCATTAATTCCAAGGAACCAAGAGCTGGGGGAACTGATGGTGTAAATGCCGACTGAGGCCTTGAGAAAAGGAGATCAGATGTCCCAGCCCACGCAGTGGGGCAGGAAGAACCTACCTTTGCCTTCCGTTCTATTTGGGTCTTCAACAGATTGATGCTACTCACACTGGGGAGGGCCATCTGCTTTATTGAGTCCACTGACTGATCTCATCTCATCTGGAAATACCCTCAGACACACCCAGAAATAATATTTAATTCAATCACCCAGTGACCAATTAAACCAAAACGGTATTAACCCTCACAAGGGGGAAGAAGAACTCAGAATAGAACTGGGCACCTCCCCAAATACAGCATAAACATGTGGGGAATGATAGCCAAAGAGCAGGATGGGGCCGGGGGATGGGAAATTACTAAGAGGAACATCAAGAGTAGGGGGAGATTTTGATTAAATAGATTTAACCGGATTCTTGCTGAAGGTAGGTGAACGTGATCAGATATTGAGGCTGGGAGGATTTTCTCTAATCTGATTCAGCAGGATTTTGGGGAAAGTAAGGTGTTATAGTTCCCTTAAGGATGGATGTCAGATTCAAAGTCAAGTAGAGAATGTTTGTAAGTAGTGAAGCTATATAATTTCAAACCTTGCCCAACTCCTTGAAATTTATTATAAGCAGATTTTAATTGAATAAAATGTTGGGGATGAAACTTGAATAATTATTCAGACTTCCCCTGTCTTTGCCTTGCTCCAACCCCTAGCATTTGGACAAAGACATGTTTGGAAAGAAACAAACTTTTGAGAAGTTAGAACTGGTGAAGGAATAGGGGATGCAGAAGCAGAAATGAATGGAACTATTTGCTAAAATGATTTTGAGTATAATTTGGGGCTTCTGTATAATGCTTGTTAATCCCCCCATACCTCTAAGACTGCTTTTCTCTGGTGTTTCATATATATAAATACCCATTTGAGAACACTTAAATGTGGCAGAAACTAGCAAATAGGAGTTTACCTTAATACTTCGCAGAAGTTTTAGGGAAAAACGTCAACTGTGTATAGGATTTGCCTCTGAGAGCATAGAGTTTAGAAGGCCGCAGCAAATGTCAAAATGGCACTCTAGAAAACAGGAGCATGGTAAAAATAAATAGGTAGGAAGAAGGAAAGTTTTCAGTACATAAATGTGAAGGAGGGTTTAGTTGGGTGCTGTTTTATGAAGGCATGCGCTAATCCCTATAATTGCCCCAAGGTGTTTTCTGAGGAACCATTGGCAATCCTACTGTTTCTGTAACTTATTTATTCCTGTTTTGGGGGGAGGGAGTGCTGAGAGGTGTCTGAACTTCCTTGTTAGTGTCAGAGGTGCAGCAGGACTGGCTCACCATTTGAGCACTGGGCTATCATTCTGTTGGTCTTTGCTCTGGGAGACACTGCCCTTCCACAGACAGTTGATTTGTTTTGGGTTCTACTTTGTAAATCAAAGTGTACTAAAAGTCAAGACTGAAGGGGAAATAGGCTGATGTCCAAAAGTATTTGCATTCTACTTGTTGGTAGATAGCTATTTAAAACATCAGGCTTGCCATGGATTTCATTTTGTTCACACTCTTGGTGTTTGGTTCTCATTCTCTTATCACAATGCGAGGTGTTAGTTTTTGTCCTCTCTAAAGCTCTGTGTGCTTCCTGCTGATTGGGCACTTGCCGCTATCACAGTGTTGTCATCCCTCACCACCTGCCCCACTAAACTTTCTGTGCGAATTCTGCACAGATCATCAGTTTCTAAGCTATCTCGTAGCACTGATGTTACATTCATTTGACTGTACTCTTCTTTCTTTCCTAACTACGTTGGAGAGTGTACTACATAATCCTTGAGGATTATGACATTCAAACTCTTGGTTGCTGTTCACAGTAAGAAATTTTACACGCGACCCAGTATACATGTGTGTGATACATATAACGTGGAACAGCAGCTAAAGTTTTACTCAGCACTACTAACCCTGTTACGTGTGATAGGTAAGCTCTGTAGTTACTGTTAGTTTGTATTTTACTTAATTAGGGAATGCTGAGTGTGTCTTAGCAAGCAGACTTTCCAGTGCGGCAACTGGTCACTGCATCTGAAAAGAACAGGCCTCAGGTTTTAGATAGTCTTAGAATGTTAATTCCGAGAAGTCTTTGGAGATCATCCAGAGGCAGTTTCTCCTTTCCCTTCTGTTTTACAGTTGAAGGAACTTGAAGTCCAAGTGGGTCATGACTTCCTCTTGGGGAGGCAGTGCTGTGTCTTGTTTGTGCTACCACACCTACTAATTCCTGGACTTGTGCATTGGCCAGCTGTTCCATGCCGGCTCTGTAATTTTTGAGTCTAGCAATTATGCTTATGGGCATCTGTAGGGTGATAAACAAACTATACCAACTTTCTCTTCCTCTATGGCTATCCAGGTATTTTGTATATTTATTGACTTAGGATCCTCTATTATCAGTCCCAGGGCAGGCTGTTAATAGAGTAGTCATTGTGGTGTCTCCTCTCCTAGAGCCAGTGCTCAGCTATCATTATTATAAACCCAAAGGAGAGAGTGGGTTTTTGAAAAAGGAACAACTTTAGATGCATACTTAGACATTAAAAGAAAGTAAGTATATAAATTTTCTGAAAGATAATTGCAAACTCAGATTTTGACAATTGTGCATCTTGGTGTATTTGGTATTTAATTTTTATTTTTCCTTCATAAGTAGTAGTGCTCTCTTTGTACCAAAACTTGACATTTTTACATTCATCATTTTTGTTGTGAAGGGAAATATATAACACCTTATGTGAAACAACTCAGCTTTTGAGTTCTCAAAACTATTCCTAGTAAATTTGTCAGCTTGGGCTTCCATAATATAACACCATAGCCTGAATGGTTTAACCAACAGATATTTATTTTTTCACAGTTCTAGAGTCTGGAAGTCCAAGTCCGAGATTCCAGAGGTGTTACTGTCTGGGGAGAGCTCCCTCTTTGGGTCTCAGATGTGCCCTTCTTGTGACCTCATATGGCAGAAAAAGCCAATGAGCAAACTCTCTGGTATCCCTTATAAAGGCATTGATCCCATGGGACCAGACCCTTCATGAGCTCCTCTAACCCTAACTACCTACCAAAGCCCCCAACTCCAAATACCATCATATTGAGGTTAGGGGCATAATATATGAGTTTTGGGGGCTGCAATTCAGTCTCCAGCAAATGGCTAAGATTTTAGTGAGGTTTCAGTACTGGCTGGAGTATTCAAAGTACTTTTCCTGATTGAATTTATTAAAAGGTGGGTACTTTTATTTGAGTGAATGGGTATTTTCACAACTTTAATTCTTATAGTGTGTATTCATATTTGATTTAGTTTATATTATTCATCATAATACAGGTATGTGGAAGATAGTTTACAATTAAAATGTCCCCAAGAGTAAAGTGATACTTTTTTAAAGTTATTTTTTCAGAGATTGTTTTCTTTCTTCCCCCCTTTTTGTGTGGTACTGGGGATTGAACCTGTGATTTTTTTTTAAATCCTTGAGCCATATCACCAACCTTTTTAGTTTACTTTTTATATTGAGATAGTCTCACTGAATTCCCAGGCTGGCCTTTAACTTGCAGTCCTCCTGTTTACAGAGATTTTTTTCCTAAGGTAGATTCTATTTTTCATTAAGAGTTAATAAATTTCAACACATCCTACTGGTATTTTCAAAACTTCATATAATATAGAAAAGCTATCTTTGAGAATAATGCATATTTTAGGAAATAATAGCTTGTTTTGAAGATACATTTTAAAACAATATTATATTTTAGGATTATCACATTCATACCAATCTGTAATCTTTTTATCTTATTGACAGGCTGTTGATTAAGAGAGCTTTGCGCTATTTTTTTTTTTTTTTTTGGTGTGTGTGTGTGTGTGTTTTCTAGGTTTAAAGAGGTATGAAGTATTTCCCTATTTTAGGGGTCCAGACATTTCTGTAGTGGGCTTTGGTATAGTAAGTGCTGTGCTCTTTGATGAACTATTCTGTGTCTCTTGATAGGATCTTTCTTTGCATGCTTTTATTGTATTAACCTGTTGTGTTTATTCTGTTTCAGTGTTTATCTGCTGTGGAGATCTTTTCCCTTCATGGCTTTACAAATGCTACCCAGATAACCAGCTCAAACTTCTCAGCCATCTGCCCAGCAGTTGTACAGCAGCTGAGCTTCCACCCCTGTGAGGATTGGCCCAAGCACAAAACAAAACCAAGCCTCTCAGAAGGTACACTGGAAGCATTTTCTCTCCATTATTTGAAAAGTCTTTGAACTAGTATGAAATGAAGCTAATATGCCTCTTTTTCTGCTTTATCACTTTTAACTAATCTACACAGAACCTCTTAGTAAAATACATATATTTTGAAAGTAGAATTAAAATTAATTTAAACTTCATAAGTAATGGTCTTATATTTGTAGACTCAATATTATACTTAATACCACTTAAAAGCTTTGTAAAGTTTTTGATTTTAAATCATATATATATTTTATGCTGTACCTATTGGGTTGCATATCAACTATTTATCTTATAATTGATCAATTTCCATCATCTTTTGCTTAACATGGCATTTTATTTTATTTTTTCACCATATTATTTTAAAACTAGTCAGTTTATCTGCAATTGTCAGTGAAGAGATAAGTGAACCCGATTATAAACCTTAAGGGATTGAATTATTATTCCTTTAATATTCATAGATGAAAGAAAATGGTAGCAATTATTATAAGGGTCTATAATGGTATTGCTAATAAGCCCTCCATAGAAATAATGTACTTTGAAGAAATTGTAAAATGTAAGAAAGCTAATGGTTATTTGATGTATAGTTCACACACTTAAACATGTGGAAGAGTACTTTCACCAATGAAATAAGCCAGCTTGTTCAATTGTTGTATTTCCCAGTTATAAGCAATTTCTTGACATCTCAAAATTGTAACTTACCCCACATGAGTATTTTAATTTTCATTTTTTTCATTAGTTTATTCATGCAGTAAATATTTATTGAATTCTACTGTTCTCTGCCTTGAGGATTCATTAGTGAATATGAAGAAAAATTCCCTACCCTCTTAGGGCTTACAGCATAGTAGAAAAGAGAAATAATATACATTTAAAAAGATAAGAGAAGGAATAATGTAGATTCAGATGTTACATACTCAGAAGAAACTTAAAGCAGGCAAGGGAGAGAAAGTGGTGGTAGGTAGGTGAGATTTTAGATAGATCAAAGTGTGAGGTTACATCTAAGTATAGTCCTGACTGAGGCGGAGTGGGCCATGGCAAATTTTCCGTGGGGTAGAGTGTTCTTTTTTTTTTTTTTAATGATTTTTTTTTTACGAGAGAGAGACAGTGAGAGAGAGGGAGAGAAAGAGAGAAATAACTTTATTTAGTTTTTCATCTGATTTTCATTGCTCCAACATTTAGTTGTGCATGTGGTGCTGGAGTTTGAACTCAGGTCCTTGCACATGACAGGCAAACACTGTAACCACTGAGCCATCGCTCCAGCCCTGGGTAGAGTGTTCTTGATTAAAGAAACAGTATAACTTGGGAGTGAGCTTGGCCTGAGCAGGGAGCAGCAAAGGAAAGCCTGTGTATCTGGCATAGTGAGTAGAAGGAGAATAGAAGGAAGTAAGGTCCTGGAGAGACAGCACCAGACAGGGGAGACCTGGGTGGATGTGTGGTCCAATGGATGGGATTTTATTGTGAATGAAGTGTAAAGCTACCATGGAGCTCTATACAGGAGTGCCACAATTTTATTTGAATCTGTAAATGAGATTTAAATGCATTTTATCATGGGGCAAGAGCAGAAGCAAGGACATTGGTCAGAAGGCTGTTGTCAATTGGTGGAAGCTCAAGATATGGCAACTTGGACTAAGGTAGGGAAAGTAGAAGTGGCGAGGAGTGGTCAGATGCAGGATGGAGACTCTGATAAAACGGTTTGCCTCCGGGTCAGATGTGGGGAAGAGAAAGATGAGTCAAGATTTGAGTCCGAGCAACTGAATTTCTAGAAATGAAGACCAGGGGAGGAGCCATTCATTATGGAGAAAAGAGAGTGCCGGGGATGAAAAATGTGATATTTGGCACAGTCACCCTTAGGCATTGACACAGATCCACAAGTGGAGATGTCTAATGGCAATGGCATGCACACATGAGGAGTTCATAGGAAAGATGAGGTTGGAGATTTGTTGCTGTAGAGGTGGCATTTATAGATGTGTTCCGAGCAAGCTCATCTAATGTGACTGTATGTGGAGAGTATAATGAGAGTAAGGACAGAGAAGGCAAGCAGATTCAACAAAAAAGTGCCCATTTAACATACTTTTGGATTGTTTTGAGTAGGTATGTGTCAATCCTCTAAATATGAACAACAGTAATAATAATGACAAAAATAATGATAATAGCCAAATTTTTGGTGGTATATTGTATTTAACAGGTTCTGAGTACTATACATACATAAAACTGATCTAGTCTTCATACAACTTTATGATGTAGGCACTGCTCTTCCCACTTTACAGGGAAGAAAACTGAGGTAAAGGGAGTTGAAATCCTTCGCTCTAAGAAAGCTACACAACATGTGTTTCGTAGAGCCATATTCAATCCTAGGTGTCTTGGCTTCAGAACTCATGTTTCATTAATCTTCTATATATATATGTGTGTGTGTGTGTGGTGTGTGTGTGTGTGTGTATATATATATATATGTATACACAAAGAATAGAAATCATCAATTATGAGTTATCAACATCAATTTTGTGAATAAAATAATTCCAAATTTTGAAATAATAGCAATTTTGGGCAATTTCTAATTGTTCAGGCAAACATTTTTTTTTTTTGCTAGAGAATATTTATATTTTGACAAGCCTGTTTAACGGTACAGTTTACTCTTTACACTCAAAAGTGAATTTTGCAAATGTTTTAATATTCTAACATTTGCTAGTAGTATATGGGGCTCAAATTTCAGCTTTGTTAGTTTCCAATTATGATGGGCACATGACTTTAATTACTTTATTCCTCAGTTTCCTCATCTAATATAGTTTCTTTGTCATAGGGCTGCAGTATGAATTAAAGAACTTAATATTTGTAAGGTACTTAGAACATTATCTGGCACATAGAAAAAAATACATCTAACTTGACATAATTCTGGGTCCAAGAAGCGAGACTTCAGAAAAATAAAATCTTTTCAATGCAGGTTAATTACCAATATTCAAAAGTGTTTTTAACCTCAACTGCCCAGTTTGCTCTAGTTTAGAAGCCAAAAGGGAAGTCAAAAGCAGGAATTGTAGAGTCAACATGGCAAAGTCATAAAGGGAAAAGTCAACAATTATCAGTTACAGAATCAGAAAGGCACCAGATGCTTGGACGCAGAACCCAATAAAAAGAGTTGAGTACTTGGCATTACTATCCAAGATATTTAATTTGGCAATATATTTTGATGTGATAATCACTTGTTCTATTTCAGTGCAGTTGTATTATCTTGAGCAGCTTATTTGATGTCTCTATGCCTCAGTTGCCTCATCTGTAAAATGGATTTAATAGAACCTCTCTTATAGAATTGTTGGGAGCATCACATGAATCTCTCTCTTTCTCTCTCTCTATGTAAGTTCCAAGAGCAGTGCTGGCCACAGGGTGAGACAATTGTGTCTTTGTTCTTATGTATACCTTCTCAGGTTCACCCCACTTCCTCATCCTTGCATAATGTTATTTTTCCCACAAGGAAATGTTTTTCAAAATAATTAAATGACCTGGACTCTTGATATAACTGTTTATTTAATAGTCAAATCTGAGTTCATCCAAGGAAATAAAAAATCAAAATAAAAGGAATACTTAGGGGTCACAGGAATTTTCTGAACATGTTTATTTTGATATTTCAGTGAGAAGATAAAATAATTTTATTTCTCAGAGATTTCACATTTTGTGATTTTTTGAAGTTGCATATATAGTAGTCTTTTAATTATATATATTATGTATATAATCATATTGATGAGTTTAAGAGACTGATGGTAAATTAAAATCTCTGGGAGAGAAATTAACTACATTTTAGCAATAATTTATTGGTTCAAAATTGCCTCATTTTGTGATGAGTTCACAGAATGAGGTTTAATTCAGATCACAGATAAGAATACTAAAATTTTACTTCAAGATTATTCTGTTGAAACCAATGAACTAGGCCCACGCTCCAGTGGTTTGTGGCTTCTCAGAGGTGGGAAGGAGACCCATGGTGCCTAACTCCAAATTTGTTTTCTTTGCTATACAACAATGAACTAAATGAGATAAAATTTACATGATGGTCTATTTACTAAATTTTTTGGAAAGAATAATAAATATTTATTATAATCTTGTTATATTACAAGAATAGCATTTGTTTTATTTTACTCTTTTAAAAATTTTGTTAGATCGGAGCTGTTTTTATCTGCATTTT
>PVKS010040420.1:0-16640 GCA_004027875.1 Aplodontia rufa | reverse complement strand
TTAGAAACAATGATATTGCAGCCTTCGAAGGTAAATGGATGGCTATGGAAGAGATCATGATGAGTAAAATCAGCTTAACCCAGAGATCTAAGGGTTGATTGTCTCCACTCATCTGTGGAGGTGGGGACTAGACCCTGGACAATGAGAAAGTTGGTCTAGTAGCATGAGTTAAATCCAGATAAGATGTAATGCTTTACAACCTAATACTTTTTTTAGAGATATAGTGGGAAGGGGAAGGGTGGGATAAGGGAGGGTAATTGGGGGGGCACTCCTGGGGGTAATTGCAATATCCAGAATATATACACATTTTATATTATTTTGTTAAAATCTTGTAAGGTTGTTCAAAAATAAAAAAAAAAGAATAATTAGATTTAAAAATTCTCCACACATGAATGAAATCATAGTGCTACCAGTCAGAGAAAGTGAAGATGGAGCACCATACTCAAATTTGCCTTCTCTGATAAAAGTCATTTTGGTGTATGGGTGATAAAGAGGAGACATGCAATGATAATCATTCTACAATATTTCCAAAACCTTGGTGAACCGGATGTATACAACTAGTGGAAGCTGGTTAAACGCAAAAAGAAATGCTAAATGTTACAAGAAGTTCTATGCTATTCTATCATTAATTGAATTATTAGAAATTCAAGTTTCTAATAATGTGGATATACTGAGACACAAGAAGAAATATCTGCCATTCTTTATTTGCTATTCTTGCCAAATTCTTTCCAAACTATACTAGAAATGCATTATTCAATGATACTTGAAGAACATTGAATGCTTCATCAATGTTCATTGTTTATACAAACTTTAAGCATAACCTAGCATTCTACCTAATTTATAAGACATTGATATGTATGTATACTGATTGTAGGAAATAGGAAATATCTGTATGATAGAGACAGGATTGAAGTCCAGATCCTGTTTCTTACTCTAAAGGTCATTTATTTTTCCATGATGATTCCTGCATTGATATAATGATTAGTTGAAATATACAAAATCTTGAAAGTATTTAATTTTACAGGAATAAATCCAAAAGTACTTGTTTCCTCTAAGAATAAGTTTGGAATTTATATTTTTTAACGAGTGCTTTAAAAAGATGAAGATAGAATAAAGAAAAAATGTACAGCTTTTAGTTAAGCTTAGTTCATAATAATTTGTGAAGCTAAAATACCTATTATAATTAAGACTTTGGTATACTCATTTTTATTTAAGAGAAAGGCATATATGTTCCTGATTATATTTTTGAAAGCTTACTAAATTTTTAATAAATAGCAAGGTTTGATAGTAGTTGAGGACATCAGTTTCCTTGCCCTTCTTTAAAGCTTACAAATTTTGAGAATTTAAGATTACAAGAGTATTTTCAATACAAAATCTGTTATATAATTTTGCATAGACTCTGCTTTATAGCTTTTTGGTCTCCAACTACTTTGTTCTGTCTATAAAACTAGGTGAGGGGTACATTTCTGTCAATTGCAAATTCAGTGCAGCTAATTACTCTAAAGCAAATGTAACACCAAGAAATGGCAGAAAGAAACTATATTCTCAATTTACTAATTTCTTATAATAAATGAGGAAATATTATGTGACACATGAATACACACAAACAATAGATGGGATTTGTTAGATGAATATTTGGTATACTGTTGTTATCTTCAAATGTAGCTTTTAAAAGATACTGCTGTAATATTTTAGAGATATTTTACAATAATTATTGAGCATAATGCTTTTACATCTTGAAAAAGATCAACAAAACCTTGATTGGAAAACATAATTCCTCAAGAATCAGTTTTATACTGAAAGTATCTGAGCATATGGTGTTTTAAAATCTTAATTGTTTTTCATACCTCTGTAAATATTATCAAATAGCATTAATAAATGATATCTTACTCTAAAAAAAAAAGAAATGAATTTCATAGTCCTGAAGTTGGCAAATTGTGTTCTAATTTTAATTGTGAAAATCTGTGCAAATTCATTTGCCACTTTTGAGACAGATTAGGAGAGATAGTAAAATGGCTAGGTAGTCAGGACAATGGGCCCCATTCAACCACACCTAGAAGCTGGCCAGTAGAGAGCGATTAACATGCATGCCCAGGGCCTTCAGATGCAAAAGACCAGGAGGCTCCCAAGTGGGAGCTACTCCTCTGTCCCGGAAGCAGGAAAACCTAGAACTGGGGGTAGACACAGATGGGAACTAGGAAAGATTTTCTACCTATTTTACACAGACTTAACCAATCATTTGGTGCTTGGTTTCAATGCCTGTTTTACATAGAGTTTAACCAATGATGTTGGTGCTTTTCTGAATGCCTGTTTTACATGAATCTTAATCAAGGCTCATACCCCAAACCAATATAAACCCTGGCCTAACACACATAAGATGGTATCCTGCTTCCAGGTACCCCTCCACCTTACAGAGTCTCTGCTTATCTTCCTTAAATAAATCCTACTCCTTTTACTCTTCCCTTCCATGGTTATCCATGGATTTTATTCTTAGATTTTTCAAGACAAGAACCAAATTTCTGGGGTGTACTTCCATACCAAGTGCTGCAACATACCGCTCAACAGTAGGGATGTGGGCAGCTCTTAGCTGGGTAGCTGCTAACGCTATTTCGGCTGTAAAAACCTGCTGTCAGTCCAAATTTCCAGCTTTAACTGGTAATAGCTGCAAACACAAAAAACAGGCTATTTTGGCTGCTGGAATCTAGTTGGCCCAAACTCCATTCACCAGCGGGAGCAGAGAATTAGACCTCATCTAAAAACCCCTGCATCACTTGCTCAAGTGCTAAAAGTTGAGCACTAATAAAACCTAAAAATTTACCTTTGGGACAAGTTCTTTCCAGTACTTTTCTTAATTTTTTTTCCTAAACTGTCCAGTAAGCAGTTTCTCTTCTGCCCACTGTGAAGTATTAGTAAAAATGTTCAGGGTTTCATCAGATAGATCACCTTGTCTTAAGAGGTTAGTGACACAGGACTCCGGAACAGTTGATTTCTTTTATTGGCTCCTGTTGTAAGGTACATTCTGTAGCTCAGCTACAGAACAAGTTAATTGTCACTGGGGATTGAATTAATTATACTATCTTTTAGAGCCTCCTGTGTATCACACACTTACTATAAATTTTCTTTAATCCCCAAAGTACCTCTGTAAGGTATTAAAATTCTTATTTTCAAATAAAGAACCCAAATCTCAGAGTTTAAGTGATGCCCAAAGTTAGATTGTAAAGGGAAGAACTAGAATTTTTGCCCCTGGTCTGTCTGACTTCTGATCATTATACCCAGCACCATGCTGTATGCAAGGGATGTAGCTAACTAAGACCTTCTACAACAGTATTTCTTAGATCTTATTGTGCAGAGTAATCCCCTGGGAAGCATAGTCGAATTCAGAATTTTGGTTTTTTTTACCTTAACTCCAGGGATTCCAGAAATCTCAGTTTTTTAAAAGAGAACCCCAGGTATTCTGCAGCAGATCTCTACTAAAGATACTAGCAAAATTCTTTCTGTCTGTTCTTCCATCCAACATGCATCTATCCATCCATCTATTGTGTTTGTATGTCTAAAAGAGTTCCCATAATAATGTTTTCTTAAAGGAAAAAGAAATTGATTTTTGGTTTTGTTTTGTTAGTTTTATGTAAATCACTTTATCATCTAAGTCTCTTTCTCTGTTCACTTTCTTCCTCCCAAGAATATTGAAGGGTTAGTTTTAATTTCTTCAGATTAATTTAGGAGGTCATTGATTTTTTTTTTATTAGTGAAGCCATTACAAGTATTACTAACATTGTTTTCATTTCTATAGGTTCAGAATTTGTTTAAGATTGATATCTGTTAGAATTTTGATCCATTTAGTTATAGACATCAATTTTAGTTGGAAGACACAATTTATTTAAGAGGTGGGCTTTTCGAGGTGGGCTGTTGTAAAACCAGATATTAAAGTAGACTTTACCTTGAAAATCTGTGTCTCTAAAATAATAACAAATTGGGAAAAAATAGGCATAGTAACACTTTTTTTTGTTATGAGACAAATTTTTAATTTACGAAATTAGATTTTCCATAAGCTGGTCCATTTTTCATGGAGAAGGGCTGTTGGTGACACTTCCTAAAGTGCTGCAACATTTTGCTAATTTAAAAAAGGTCTGCTTCAGATCGATTGCGACCTTATCAATAGGATGATCTCATTCATCTCCTTTGGAGCCTCTTGTCACAGTGAGCTGCAGTAGCTCTGAGCTGGCTCTACTGTGATTACAAAATCAACATAAAAGAGAGTTTCAGAATCAGTTTGTGGTAAAACGAAGCGTCTTTGTGATCTTTCTTAGTTATTAGTTTTTAAAAAGTGAAATCTTTGTAATCATTCATAGTTATTGGTTAAAAAACCACAAATTCATGCTATTCATATATTATTTGTTCTAATTATTTTTTCCTTAAGACTAAGAACTATTTAGGTAAGAAGGAAAAAATTATTTTGTGATATGTATTGAAATTATGATCCTTTTGCTGAGTACTTCTTCCTACTTTGTGCTGTAATTTTATTCATATAAATTATTGTTTGAAAATGGTAAACAAATTTCAGATATCAGACTATATAACAGAAGATGAAATCTCCTACAATTTATTAGCTTTTAGCAATTACTTTCCCTTAAAAAATGTTTTAAAATTAAAAAGAATAATTTTATTTCTTTTAATTAGGTAAAACTTAAAGTCTATTTTCAGAATTGTTTACATATTCCATACTTAGCCTATTTAAGGTGTAGATCACTGTGACAGTAGTTTAATGAGTTTGAATTTGCTCTGAGGCTTTGGGAGTGAATTTCCTCATATTTTGTATCAGATCAGAAATTGTGCTATTTATAGTTCCTGAGTCTAATTTTATAGACAGTAATAACAATGAGGAATTCTGTTTTTCTGTAATTAACTTTCTTCCCTTCCTCTTCTGTTTTCATGTTTATTACTTTTATCCTAACCATTTCTGCTTTCTAATATTAGGTTATCTCAATTTTCCTTTATTTTCTTGTCATCTGTGATCAAAACCATTTTCTCTCCATCTGCTATCTTTTCATTCATCTCTCCTTTTAAAATCCATTTCCCCTCCTGTAGACTCATGAGTATGCCATGGTATGTCAACTTTCTTTGACTAATTAGGAGAAAAAAATTCTCTACATTGGAAATTGTCATTCTCTCTGTGTACTAGTCTAAACAATTAAAATCAGCTGTCTTTGCCTACTAATGATTCCTTAAGTTGAATGTGGGAATTGGAAATAGAATGTTTTATTTTTGAGGACCCGTGCTCTATGTAAGAGTATTCCCTCCATCAACCTACAGGCCCAGTGACTATGGTGTATTGCACGATTCAGCCATCTTTCTGAACTAATGTTTCTTAATGAGACATTACTGGCCCCTTTAAATCATTGCTGTTTTAAGTTATTTTTGTGTTTCAAAATATGTGTCAGAAAAGTATTTATTTCAGTGGCCCTATTTTGATAATGTACATAGTACTCAATACTTTCTGTTGATCTTATTTTGTGCATAACTATTATTTACCTTCTCTGCTTTTTGGAATATTAAATAATAACTCTTCCAAGAGCAATATTTATTCAGAACTCAATTTCTTTGGTTTTAATATTTAAAACTATCAAAAATATTTACAGCCATTATATTCATGTTTTAGAAATATGTCAGCCAATATCAACAAGTTACAAAGAAATATAATTCACCAAAATGAGAATTTATGCAGTACCTACTATATATATTAACTTTCTAAGTTTTATGAGAAATTGTAGTTGGTCATTAGTGACACAGTAAGATAATATGATTAAGTATCAAAATAATTAATGAACTCAGAGCTCTTTGATTTCAGAAAAAAGAGAAATCAATATGAATTAATTATTTTGGGGGACTTCACTGAAGAGATAGTATTTGTACTTGTCCTTGAAAAATGGATATAATTTCAATGTGCTTTCCATACCAGAGATCCCCTATTGATTGTATGTAGATGGTTTTAAAAAAAAAAGAGGGAGTCAAAGATGATTTTAGGATTCCATGCAAGGATAACCTGAAGAATGGGATGTCATTACTAGAGAAAGATGTCATGGAAGCTGCCTTGAGAGAGAAGGTGAGGAATCTGGTTTGGGGTACTTGACGTGTGATGTCCAATAAAAGAGAGAAGACAACTAGGCCTCTGGGAGACCTGTGTTCCCTCCCTGATATCAACTAGGTGAATGAATTTAGCCAAGCACATTCACAACTTTTAACTTCTATTTTCTGAAATATAAAAGAAGAGAGTCTTAAAATGCCTTACACCAAGAAACATTTCAGAGTTCTCCATACATAAGCAATAATTGAACCCATGAAAGTACATCTAACCTCTAAGAGGGGAGGCATAATTAATCAAAATAAGGGAAGAGGACCAGCCTTTGAAGAACACTGCAGTTAGTATGAGAGGTGAGGAAGAGATCACAAGCAGAAGAAGCAAGGAAAATGACTGAAGCTGTGACAGTTCATGTCTCCTGACATCCTGTCCAGTTTTGGGGTCTGATAAGATAGATTTTCATGGTTTGGCACTGGAGCAGCATTTCTCAGAAGGACACAATGACAAATCCAAGTATAAATATGGATTTCATCCAGTTTTTCACTTTGAATATTTATGTATTATAGATAGGGAAAGTCAAAGTAAGTTCTTTATGGTTCTAAGAAAAACTGCACTTCCTTAAGCCAAATTACATTCACATACACATAGATTAAACAGAATGTAAATATTTTGATATAACATATATGCCATTTAAATAGTTTAAAAAATTTTAATTTCAATCTCTGATAATCTGTCCTAGGTCTGTATTTTAGAAACATGTCAGTATTTGAAACAGAACCCCCCTAAAATATCATTTGGTTATCTAAGCTGTTTGATGGTATATTAAAACTAAATAATCATATTTATGAGCCCTAAATTTAACATGTTTGGAAACCTGTCATTCAAAGAGATCCTCAAAAACCTATTAGTACTTTATTTCAAATTTAACCCTTTAATAAGAAAAAAATTATATTTAAATACTTATAGTTTCTAACCAACTCTATGTCTGAAGTCTGCAAGTAACTAGTAAGTTTAATCCCCAGAAATGATGTTGGGACAGTTTCAGTCATACTGGATGGAGATGTGGAAAAATGCCAACTTCTAAAGTATACACTTTTGTTTCTTTGTCTTTTGTTTCAAGACTCTTTAGCAGTGGGAAACATATTTTTTTCCTATCAAAAGAGATTTGAAAAAACATACAAAGTCATTATAGAAGGATACAAAAGTAAATGTGAAAGTGTTTGAAAAAGAAACTTACCAATTACATTTCTATGTTGGCAGATACGTTCATACTGAACATTTTTTTGACCAATATAACTGCTGAAAAGTCAATTGAACTTTTCTTTAAAAAAAAATGCTTTTGTGCAAGTAAAGGTTGTTTGCACTTATAAGGTACCATGCAGAGAATTTTCACTGCCACAAATGATCTATGAAAAATTACTCTGTTGGGACTGGAGTGGTAGCTCAGCAGTTATGGTGCTTGCCTGGCATGAACAAGTACAGGAGTTCAAACCCCAGCACCATGTACGCAACGAAGTCTCAGAGTAACGAAAGCCACATGAAAAACTAAATAAAAATTGCTTCTCTCTCTCTGTCTCTGTCTCTCTCTCTCACTGTCCCCTCTTTCTTTTAAAAAAGGAAAAAGAAAAATTACTCTGTTGAGTTTTTTCTTTACCTCTCCTTTTAATGTATTTCTTAGGCAACTTTCATCTATAAAATATAATTGATGTAATAAACTCCCATTTTTAGCACAATCATGCACTAGATATTTTAATGCATTAGTTAAGTCTCACAATAACTGTTTTTAATTTTTTCAGAGAGAAATTGAGACTTAAAGAGCTGAAATAAATTGTCTGGGATCACAGGCTAGTGGCAGAACTAGTATTCCAAACCTGTTTAACTCTCTCTTCTATCTAACCCTTTATTTCTTGGCCGTTAGCTCAGGGTACTGTGTTCAGTGCCTGGGATGTAAGGATGACAGTCTTTCTCCCTGATCTCATGGTACTCAGCCTAGCAGGGTAGAGACAGTGCCTTTCCTTGTATGGTTCAACCGTCAGTACCAGGCTTGCCAGTGCCTGCCAAAGTAGTGCTCCCCCCAACCCCCACGGTATCCAGTGGCATCAGCTAAATGTCTGTTCTGCCAGAATTTGTGAGATGTTTTCTATTTTAATGCCAACGTAACTATTGCTGACAGCAAGCTCTACACAGATATAAAATATTTTAATTGTTGTGACACCACTATTTTTCAGGTCTTCTGGTATTCTTTCAGCAGAAGAATGCAGAAGAAATATTGCATACAACTGGAATTAAGAAGGACTATTATCCATATGCATTAAAAATGTTTGTGCGGTGTGAATCAGAACTCCCAGGCACATTGAACCCTGAGCCTTAGCCAGTAATGAGACTTAACTTTTTTCTGGCATCCTGTGACCCACCGCCTAGCCAGTCCGTTATGACAACAGCAGCAGCACTGTTCAGCACGTCACATGATGACAGCCTTTCCAGTGTGTGCTTGCCACTTATTAGGACATTAATGGCCAGACATCCTCCAGATGCCCATCCATGACTATCATACGAAGAAAACATTAGCTTTCTTGGATGTTGCTATTATAATTTGAAAATTAGTTTTGCCTTCATGGCTGCATCACATTTGGAATCTCTCTTTGATGTTTTTATTAGTTTGTGCTCATGATAACTGTCACACATTAATCATGTCCATCATGTGATTCTTAATTTGCTCTATTATGACAAATTGATTTAGACACAAACTTGCAATTACCTGTTTTGACATTAATAACAGATTTGGGTTATAATTGGTTCCTAAATATTCAATTTAAAGAAGTTATTTCTCACCCAGCTCTAAAACATGTTCTAAATGAGCAAATTTTATTTTTTTACTATCACTGCACAATTGTGCCAGATGAGACCATAAGAAACATCTGAGCACAGTAATACACATAAAAAGATTTTTTGCTAGAACACCATATTTGTGCATTCTGGAGGGTGTTCTACTCTTTGCCATTAATTCATTTATTCACCCCCTTCTTATCTGGATCTCAAATTATTCCTAAACATTTTACTTTATGCATTCTTTCTTCATATGGAATATAGTATATCAATTATTCATTTTTGGAACGTTACCAATAGTTTAATAACTGCAGTTACACTTTTTTTTTTATCCAATGGCAAGAAGAAGACATTTGTAAAGGTTGTTTATATTTTATTTTTCTTTCGGGTCTTCCTGTTAAATACTGTGTATTTGAAATGACTAAACATCTAAAATGATCTCAGACATTCTCTTTTTGAAAGAGAAGAGGGGTCTCTAGTTGGGTCATCTTTAGTTACATCAACTTCTTTTTCTTGAAATATGTACATAAACTAATATTCTCCTTCTGCCACAACCGTTTCCCCTTACATATGAATTCCTGTACATCTCCAGGAAATGATACACATTCGTCTATCAAAGAAAAAACTCCTTTTCTAACAAATTTTGGTATCAGGAATTGCAGGCATAGGAGATGACTAGCAACACAGCAACTGCAAAAAGTCAGAGAGATGGCAAGATGGAAGTTAGAGGTGGAGAACATTAGGAAGTCAACTCACTTAGAGATTGTATAGCATGAAGGGGAAGAATCCAAACTTGGGAGTCAATCAGCCTGTATTTAAATCCTGTTCAACTACTTCCTCTTGGACATTGAACAAGTCATTTAACTTGTAGCAATTCCCTCATTAGTTAAATGACAATATTTATCTCATGGAGTTGTTGCAAGGATTAAATGAGTAATTTTGTAAAGCTTTTAGAACATCATTAGGTGCTTAATACCTCTTAGCTACTATTATATTGGCCATCTAGTTTGTGTTCTAAACAAGAAGGAAATTCTTTCTTTGTGGTTTTTCAAATATGATCATTCAGTCTGCCCTTAAAACTTTTTCCTTGAAGAGAAATTTATTACTTTCTTATCTCTCCTATTTTTGAATAGTATTAACAGTGAGAATTTGTCTTCCTCTTCCCTGTGACTTCTATAATTTGAATCCATCCTTGCTCACTAATACACAGAGAGAGAGAGAGACAAAGAGAGAAAGAAAGAGAGAGAATGTTTTATATAAAAATAACTTTCAAATATTTGAAATATATTCTCCATAACTCTTCCAGGTCTGTTCTTCTCAAGGTTACTCACTCCGGTTTTCTTAACTGTTTCATATATAGCATTGTTTGCGGGCCCCTCACCTTCCTCAGTTGCTCTAAATTGGTCATTAATATCCCCATTAAAACTGGTTCCCAGAATAAAGCCAACTATTACCTGATCAGTGTAACATCTTATTTCTCTTGTTTTAGATATTAGTAGCATTATGGTGTCAGTTTTGTTTTGTTGTGTTTGTTGTTGTCATCATTTTTTGTTTTTTGTTTTATGGGGGCTTGTTTTGGTTTTGGTTTTTGGTTTTTCTGTGTGTGGGCATGAGCTGAGCGACAGTGTGGAGATCACTGTGCTTTTTGATATTTGCAGGGCACCAGAATCCTTAAGGTCTTTCACACTAACTACAAAAATGCCTTAAGCCATTTTTTGGTGACCTGTATTTTATCCCAAGTGCAAGTCTGCATATAGTTAAATCAAACTAGAAATCCCCTTGTTGACATAGTGTTGAGAAAAGGGTGTGGATTGGGAGAAGTTTTAAAATGGACTTGTTAGGTTTTTGAAGCACCTAGCTTAGTGATATACACAAAGCAGTTGTTCTTTAAGTCTTCATTGGCTGTTAAATATTTGAAGAGTTAACACTGAGTGCTTGCTGTGTACCAAGAACTATCTTAAGCAAGCACTTTATAGGCAGGTTCTGTTTCTTAGCTGCAATTTATAGTGCAAAATTTATTATGCAAAGAAAGGTTCTGTAAGTGCCTAAGCTTACTTAGCTAGTTAATGATGGAAAAGTGGATAGGCAGGAATAAATCCCCTATATTCCTGGATGGCAAAGTAAGAATTTTATTTCAAAGTGCTGATAATGACTTTGCAGGATGTTTTGGGGAGTGGCACAGACAGGTTTTTGAGTCACTATTCCATGAAGAGATTATAGAATGACTAGAGTGCAAACAAGGAGGCCTCCACGTGGCTATCAAAGAGTTTGGGCAAGAGATGGCTGTGCTGTGCAGAAACGCAGCAGAGAAGTGCTGGGTCAGGGTCTGTTCTGGAGTTTGAATCCTCAAGATTCAAACCTGGTGACTGGATGTGGGTGATCATGGGAAAGGTGATTCTAAGGTTTCCAGCCTCAGTTTCAATGTGAAAATTGTGATGAAAAATCCAGATTAGTTAAGACTAACTAAGGGCTTGCATGATTCTGACAGGTAAGTGCTCAGAAAATGGTTATTAAGCAAATAGCTAAATGAATGAATGATATATATTAAAGCCAAAAGAAATGACTACTTTCAAACACGTTTCTCTATTACCTCATATTTTTAAGGAAAATTATGAAAGGCATTCCCTTATTTGGGGGAAAAACCCTGAGTCTTTTTTTTTTCTTTTTTTTTTTAAACCAAAGTGTCTTAAGAGAATTTTCTCTCTCTAGAAAAAAATGCTTTATTCCCATGAGGAAGTTGGTAGGCACCAATTCCCATTTGTTCCTTTATGTTTCCAAGGCTTTATAGTTTTTTATATATTTCTATGATATTAAATCATGGGTACCTGTGTTTAAATGCATCTGTTCTGTTCAGAGCATGTTTAAAATGTTTCAAGTACAAGAAAGAGTAGAGCTGGAAGGAGGTAGAAGAGAATTTAGGGGCAAAGAGTATCACAGAATTTTATATTTGTAGTAGTCTTGCCAATAATTTCTACAGAACTGCTCATTTTAGAGCTCAGGAAATTAATGAGCAAAGATGCTACTCTTTTTCCAAGCTGGAGCCCTAGGTCTTCCCTCTAGTGTTTTCTTGACTGATGTGATTTTCCAGAGGACTTTAGAAGAAAAAAATCAAATTGTAATTTAAGGAAGAAATAGCTTATACTTCATTGATAGAAATTATCGTAGCAGAAAAATATGTCGACGAGTGAAGTCAGCCAAACTGAAGCAAGGAGAATAAGAGCCAGTCAGCACCCATAAGTCTAGAGGTCAAGGTAAAACAAGGTTGCCAGGTGGAATAGCACACATATTGTAGACACCCAAAAGAAACCTAAGTACCTCGCAGCCCAGGCAAGTCCTTCACCATGTCTCCTGCTAGAATAAGGTCTACAGGTAGGAATGAATAGGCTTCAGACATTTCAACTTGAGAACCAGAACCAAATTCTTCATCTGCTAGCAATGTCAGTGTACTCCATCAGTCAGTCCCTGTCTGTCAGCCATCATTTTCTGATTAGGTCATGAAAAAGATCATGTAGATGTGAAAAGAAACTGGAACTAGAGTTCATTGAGTGAAGAAGGTGATTAAAATAATGCATTTATCATAATAGAGGATCTGGATTAATTTAGCATTGATGCATCTTATAGGAACTTGTTTTTAAATTTTTTAATTGATTTTTTAATGCATTATACATTTATATGGTTCAAACTGCAAAAATATTAAAAGGTATGCAATGAAAAGCTACATGTCCTGTCATGGGATCTATTCCAATACTCTTTCCTATTAACGGCTAACCACTGTTCTCATTTATACATCCATGGATATTTTTCTGCATCTGTAAGTCAAACAAATACAATATTTTTGTTTCTTATCATCACTCACAAAATGGTGCAATATTATGCACACTGTTATGCACTTTACTATTTTCACTAAATAATCACAAGGACTTCCTCCATACAGTCATCTCAATTTCAAAACTTATACAAGTACTTCTGCTTCTGACAAACCTCTCAAGATGCATGCTTGCGATTCAAGATTAAATGAAACCAATAAAAGTGAGAATACTAGAATTTTGGACACTGTGCTAAGAATGCCTTTATCTAATTATACTTTATTGCCTGGAGCTGTAACAGATGGAGTTGTAACCTTATCACTAACCCACCTGACAGTGTTAAGGAATTGAGGTAACTCTTCCCTTTCCTTATTTGAACATGGGAAAGAGGTAGAGTGACTAAACTTTAAGGTAAATTATAATTCTAAAACTGATAGCACTGTTTGGTGCTTTAAAATCTGTTTTCATGGACTAAAGTAAGGATGGCTTTCAGATTATCAATACAGAGGTAAATGTTTTGGCAATGTCCTTCAAAAAATAATTGCTCTCAAATATATTATTTTTTAATGAAGGAGAGTGAGTGGAGGGAGATTAATTTTTATTTATTGTTTCATATGGCCTTTTTTTCTCCAATACTTAGTTGTGTATGTGATGCTGGGCCTTGAACCCAGGTTCTTGCACATGCCAGGCAAGTGCTTCAATTGCTGAGCCACCGCTCCAGCCCCAGTAATTCACTTCTTAACTTGTGAAATGTTCAGATATTCAAAAAAGCATAAACAATAGTATGTGAACATAAGGGTACCTAAGCTTTAAAAAGTAAGTATTTTCAAAGACATTTGAAAGTAATTAGGGAATTACTTTCCTATTTTTCCCCCTCCTTTAATAACCACCCTTCTGGGCTGGAGCCTTGGCTCAGCAGGCTTGGTTGGCATGCATAAGGACCTTGGGTTTGAACCCTAACACCACATACACAATTAAGTGTCAGAAAAAAACAAAAACTAGGTGAAAAAATAAATAAAGTTGATTCTATGTCTTTAAAATAATAACCACCCTCCTGATTTTGGTAGCTGTTATTTCTATGTACAACTTTATATGTTTGCTTGATTTGTATGTATCTCTAAATGATATAAATCATTCCTTTGCAGGTTTTGAAATGTTATACAAACAGTATGTTACTGTCTAGCTTCTTCTGCATTTTGCTTTTCTTCTTGTTGTCCAGCAGTCATGCTCTGGAGATGTATCCAGATTGATATATATGGTCCTAATTCATTCTTTTTTCTGTTATGTATTATGCCATTGTACCTAACAGCTCTAACTTACTTTTCTCCCTTGATAAGAGTTTAGGTTATTTTCTGTTTTCAGATTAGTAACAGTGCTGCAAAGAACATCCTCATTTGTATCTTCTTTCACATAAGAATAAATATAGGAGTGCATCTTCAACAACTTTACTAGATATTACTAATTTGTCTTCCACAGTAAGTTGTGCTACTTTATACTCCCATCAGTATGAGATTTCTCTTTGCTCAATATCTATGCCAGTGCTTGGTACTTCCAAATTTCTTAATGTTTCCCAGTCTGACCTAGTATCACTTTATGATTTAATTTTACACTTAGATATACTTTTAGATTTATTTACACTTGACCTTTAGGTTTCACTGGCTTATAGATTGCATATATATGTATATATATTTCCATTTAGAGGATTTCTTTTTTCCTCTTGATGTATATTCATTCTTAAATGATAAGGATACTAATTTTAGTCATATGTTTTGCAAATACCTTCTCTGAATCTAGGGCTTGACTTATTTTTTACAAGATCTTTGTGAACAAAATTTTCACTTTCATATAGTTGAAATCATCTTTGGGTTAGTGTTGCTCCATTTTTCCATTTTGAAGCCTTTTTATAAAAATTTATAATTTTCTTTTAAAAGTTAGAGTTTTTTTAATAAATATTTAGACATTTTATCACGGTCATAGTCTTTTTAAAGTGTGAATATTTGCTTATTGAGTAGTCCATTCTTTTTTCAATGTCATTTCACTGAACAAACAAAAATGGCATTCTGGATCATGTAACGTTCCTATCAAAATCAATAGCTTAACAGAAGCATGCTTTCTATTTCAAGATGGCTGGTATTGCTCAAAATATTTTTAAAATTCTCTTTTTTAAACTTATATTGAAATTATATTAAAAGCCTGCTCTACATTATTTAACAAGTGCCATCTCTTGCAAACTTCTTCTGTTAAGGGCAAATTTGATTTCTGGAAAGATTAAATTCCTTTAGAATATGCCTACTGATAAAATTAGAGAGTAACTTTTTGGTTTAATATAAAATGAGATATAACTATAAACTGTTAATAAGGGTTTTCTTACATGAACATAAAGTGATTCTGAAAACAGACATGTAGGAAAAATTCCCAAACTACCTTCAAATAACATGGCTTTAATATACACATGGGCATAAAACTCCATTCCATGCATTTGGAAGGTAACTCTTGGTATACTTAAGCCAGACTTTCATGACTTAGTGAAGCAAACAGATGTGAAAATAGATGAATGAATATATAAAATACTGAATGATAAATGCAAAATAGGCAGATGCTTAAAGCATATGGAAATAGGGTATATAGGGTGAATCTGACTTTTGAAAGAAGTCAAGGAAGGCTACATGATGATGGCATTTGAAATGAACCTGGAAGGGTGAATGGAAATTCATCATATGAAGGGCATGATGTACAAGACACACTACATAGGCAGAAGATTAAAAGGACAAAGTTGGCATTAATATGCAGGGCTCCTTAAGGATCATTAGGGTTTATTTAGTGTGGTCAGAAATGTAATGTTTGTTCATTGCAGTTTGGTCCCTTACCACCAAATTGGGCAGCCAAGGTAGTTTTAAGTATGGAAGCAATGTGGTGGGATTTATATATTCAGTCATCATCCTGACAAGAGCATGGTTGGTAAACATTTTCTGCAAAAGGCTAGATAGTATATGTTTTTGGTTTTATAAGTCATAGTCTCCTTCATCACTGTAGCACAAAAGCAGTCATAGATACTACATAAATGAAAGGGCAAGGTTATATTCTGATTAAACTTATATTCCCAAATCAAGAAGCTAGATCTGACCCTGCACCATCATTTACCAAACATTGGAGCAGAAGATAGATAGGAGTAAAAAAAAAAATATTGGAAATAGGAATGTTAACTATAATGATTGACTAGATTGGAAGGGCATTGGAAGGAAGGTGGGGATTGATGAGGTTCCAGATCAATTCTGTGAAAGTAGAGTTAAAGAGAAAGGGATGACTAAGAACAATATTGCAGTACATGTGACAACACTGCTCCCGAATATGTGGGGGCTGGTTGTGAGGGAAAGGGAGAAGTTGAGCAAATGTTAGATGATGGTGGCTTTAATGATAGTAGTAAAGACAGGAAGAAATGTATTACCTTTTTCAGGGTAGGGGGCCTGAGGGAAGGTGGCTTAGTGAATGAGGTAAGATAAGTGAATATATTTCAGTTTTGACATACAGAATTGAAAGGGCTTGTAGGGAGATTTAGGTTACTGAATTTATGACTCTAAAACTTAGAGAGACTAGACCTAAAAGCATGGAGTTGATTAAAGTCCACAGGATAAAAGATGTGGACATTCAGGAAGAGTGCAGTATAGTAGGCAATAGAGCCTGGGGTCCATTTACACATAATAATACCAATACAAGAAGAGACGGTAAGAGAGAGTACCAGGACGTAGAAGCATTTCAAGAAGGATGGGGTGAACAACTCTGTCAGGTGGTACAAAAAAAAGTTGGAGTAAGAAAAATGAAAATATGGTGTCCATTGTGTTTGGAAAGGATAATACATTGACAGCTTTGTAACAGCAATTGAAGGAAAATCCAAAATGCTTTTCATTCAGAAAGGTGAAAAAATGGAGGAAAAA
>PVKS010040419.1:0-16641 GCA_004027875.1 Aplodontia rufa | reverse complement strand
ATGACATCAACATTAGATTTGGCTGGACTCCCTGTTCTCCAAATCTCCCCACTCTCCCTGGGGCAGTGGTCTGGGAAGGCTGTGACCCGCCTCTCCGGTGAGTTTTCCTCTTTGGCCGTGCATGCATCTTACGTTATCTGAGTGCTGTTCACCAACATGGGTCATTTTCTGTGTCTCTTGCTTTTCCACTCCATGTTTTTTTTATTGAGGAACAGTGCACAAGTAGCCACCCTGGAGCATGTATTGGAGTGGTGCCTGGTGTGTTCACAGTGCTGTCCAGCCACTGCCTTCTCATCCCCCAGATGCCCTTGTCCCCAGCAGCACCCACCCAGTCCTGCCTCTGCAACCTCCAATCTGCTCTCTGTGGCTGTGGTGTTGCCTCTCTGGATCTGTCCTGTAAATGAGGTCTGGGATGGACACACAATGTCTCCAAGGCTCATGTGCAGGGACATGCATGTCCAGGTCATCCCCTGGAGCTGCCAGAAGGAGACTACGGCTCTATGGCTCATGGGTAAACTCACGTGCACCCCTCCTGCCTTTGCTCTCGTGCTTCCCCAGGCCGAGGCTTCTTTATGTTTCTGGAGAGGGTCCCAGCCAGGCCTTCCGCGTGCCTCATGCTGCATAACAGACTATTCAGAACTTGGTGGCTGAGATTGTCGTTTTATTATTTCTTCTGCTTCTGTGTTGTCACTGGGCTCAGCTGGGCTGTTCTTCTACAGGTCTCACTTAGACCATCTCCTGCAGTCAAATCACAGCTGGAGAGGGAGGCTCAGGGGACCTGGGGATGGCCAGGTCTAGGTCTTCTCTAAGTGGCCACTCCAGCAGAGTGGCTGGCCCCTGATGTGGTGGCTCTGGACCCTGGAAGCAGGAAAGAAGAAGTGGCCCCAAAGGCTTGAGCCCAGATGCCCAGGCTGGGCCTTACCTGCTTAAAGTGAGTTGCAGGCCCACACTGGAGTGCTCAGTGTGACCATTTCTGGGGACCAGCTTCTGCACTGGGCTCACAGTGATTTTGCAAAGTTGTGGGTGAGTGTGTCCAGCACTGGGGTCCTCATGGGAAGGAGACAGTTGAGTGCCTGGCATGCTGCTAAGTCTACAAGACACACTTCCTGTCCTGTGCCCCAGCAGGGACCCCCACCCTCAGTGTCCACGTCTGCACCATGGCACTGTTGCTGTGAGTATTTAAATCACTGATGTGACAAATCACAGCAACTCAGTGTCCTAAAGTGACCAAAGTCCATTCCTTTATGTTCCAAGGCCGCAGTCCTGTTGGAGTTTCCCTGTGAGAGTGCAGGCTGCCCACACACCCTGTTTCCACAGATGCTTGAGAGAATCCATGGCTCCTTTCCCTGTCTCTGCTGTCTTGGGCTCAGCCCTGCCTCCACCTTCACAGCCCATGAGGAGCATCCCCGTGCCCCACTCACCTGCCTCCTTCCCCTGAGACCCCCGGTGCTGGACCCTCACTTAACCATACCTGCAAGTCCCTTTGCCTTGTGAGCAAGCACGTCCCCTGCTTCTGGGCACTAGGGTGTGGGCCTCTGTGAGGTGCAGCTGTTTTGCTGGCCACAGAGGGTGGGGATCCCCTTGTGTTGGCTGGCCACCCTTTCTGCTTTGGGTAGTTACCAGCTTCACTCCGTCCATCTCTCCGTTGCGTTATGACATGGGACATGGTATTCTCAGTGTACAGACCATGCTTGTGCCCAGCATCTGCTTTGTCCTTTTTTAACTGCCAGGATGACAGCAGGAAGCAACTGGCATCCTCCAGTTGGGTGCTGGAGGAGAATTCAACAGGGAGACTGTAAAGATGCAGAGGAACCAACAAGGGACGTGAATTACCCCAAGGATATTAGCACCCCAGGCTGGTGGCCTGGTAGCTAAGACTCTCCCAGACCTCAAGGTACAGGGGAGGGACCCAGGGAGAGCTGGGTGGGAAAAGCCACCTGGCAGGAGCTATTAGGTCTTACGAACATCCAGGCCCCAACAGCCCTGCTGGAAGGATCTGGGACTACATCTCCCCATGCGGCCTTCCCTACTCCCTGGCTCCTGCCCAGCTCACTCAACCCAGAGCCCACAGAAGACAGCCTGTTACAGAGAATCCTGATGGCTGGCCTGGCTCTGCAGAGCAGAGAGCAGGCTGATACAGGTGGCCACTGGTCTAGAGGGATAGGCACAAACCACAGCAGTTTTCGCAATTTTGTGATGGCACCTTTTGTTATAAGGAATGTTTGAATTCAGCCATATGCTATATTGCTAATATTTCCTTTCTATTTGCTTTTTCTGCCTTAAATAGAGTATTTTCTGTTAGGTTGAGACCATGGAGATACTCTTTTTCTAACTGTGTGTGAGAGTGTGTGTGTAACTAAGGTGAAATATGAATAACACAAGATTGGCCATCTTTGCCATCTAGAGCATGTACCTCAGCACTGTGAGGACATGGACACACTCTGCACCATCTTCTCCATCCTGAGCATGTACTTCAACACTGTGAGGATGTGGGCACACTCTCCAACATCTTCTCCATCTTGAGCATGTACTTCAGGACTGTGAGGACATGAACACACTCTCCACCATCTTCTCCATCTTGAATGTGTAGTTTGGGATCATGAGGACGTGGATACAGTCTACACAACACTTTCTACACTGCAATACTGAAACTGTATCTTTTGAACAGAAGTTCCCCATTGTCCTGTCCCTGACCTCTGCCATGACAACCACCATTCTGTTTTCTGTTTCTGGGAGTTTGACTACTCAGGACCTTGTGTGATGAGGTCATTCAGCACTTGCCTTTTTATGTCTGACTCATTTCACTCAGCACAGTTTCCCCAAGGCTATTCCATGGTGTGTGGCAGGATGACCTTCTTTATTGTTTAATTTTTTATTAAGGAGTTGAGATATTGTACAATCATAAATGCATACAAAGTAACAGTATGATATGCATTCATTCTTAAACCAGAATTACCCCTACATTGCCCACCTTCCAGTCTCTTGAATCTTCTATATTTCTGCCATACAAGTGATATAAATGCTTAGATTGTGAATATACCAGAATTAAATGATTGCATAAGTATTATTGGATTCTCAGGGGGGTAAAGAGTATGCTACATTGTTGCTTGTCTCTCTAGATCCCTCCCTATCCCTCACTCTCTCCTTTCCCCATCTGCTGCCCCCCATATCTATGGTTGCCCTAGATTATGTGTTGCTACGCCTTCACTGAGTCTAATATGTTAGTTTGATTACCTTCACCCATGCCTGGCTTTAGTTCCAGTCTCCTGGGTGGCCTTCTTTTTAAGGCTGAAGGTGTGCCCCCATGTGGACATGCCACACTATGCTTATGCATTTCTTGGTTGATGGGCATATGGGAGGCTTCCCCTTTTTAGCTGTTGTGACTAATGCTGCTATCCACATGGATGAATAAATACACCTTTGAGACCTTGCTTTAACTCTTTTGGGTCTACACCAAGGAATAGGATTGCTGGATCCCATGGTGATTCTATTTTTAATGTTTTGAGGAGCTGCCATGTTGTCTTCCTCAGTGGCTGCACCATTTCTCATCCCCACCAATAGCTCCTGAGGGTTCCAGTTCCTCAAGTCCTTGCCAACATTTATCTTCTGCCTTTTTTGAAATAGTATCTTCCTCGTGGGTGTAAGGCGGAATCTTATTGTGGCATGTAGACATTTTTCCACACACTTTAACAAAAAATTATAGCAGTTTGCTTTTTGTATTCAGATCTTCATTTCATTGGTGTGTTAGGTTTTCATCACTGTTGACAAATACCTGAGAAAAACCACTTAGAGGATTCACTTTGGCTCCCAGATTCAGGGGTCTCAGTCCATGGTGGGTTGACACCATTGCTCTGGGCTTGAGGAGAGGCAGAATATCATGGTGGTGAGCCGCTCACCTCCTGAGCTGGGAAGGAGGTTGGGGAGAATGGGGAGAGTAAGAGAGAAGGACTGGGGACAATAAGGGCCCTTCCACGGCACACCCCTGGTGGCCTCGTTCCTCCAATCACCTCTGATTTCCACCTCCTGGAAGTGGTCCCTTCAGCCGTGGATGGATTAATCCTCTGACAAGGTCAGAGCCCTCAGGATCCAAGAATACCTTAATGCCCCACCTCTGGACACTGCTGCCCTGGGGACTAAGCCTCCAGCACCTGAGCCTCAGGGGACTCTCCAGATCCAAACCTTCACAATTGGCTCTTCGCATTCCCATGTTGTGTGTGGTGAGGACGCAATGTGATTTCCTTCTCCCTCCCCTGGAGTTGGCTGTCCACTGTCCATTCCCATTCTGAGTCCCCCATCATAAGATCCTGGGGTGCCATGGCTTCCTGCCCTCTGCTTTGGTGCATGGTCTGTCCCATGCCTGACATTCTCATTATGGCTTTGTGAGTTGCTCTTTTTCCTTACCCCAGAGGTGGCAAAGGCTCTTCCTATAGGGTAGAGCATTTCCACCAGAGTGTCCACTCTTCCATTGGATAGTGGGGTCCATGTGCACTCTTTCATCGGATGGAGGCATCTATGAGCTCTCTTCCATCAGATGGTGGCATCTTTGTCCACTTTTCCATCAGATGGTGGCATCTGTGAGCGCTCTTCCATAGGATGGTGGGGTCCATGTCCACTCTTCCATCAGATGATAGCATCTGTGTCCACTCTTCCATTGGATGGTGGGGTCCGTGTCTGCTCTTCCATTGGATGGTGGCATCTGTGTTCACTCTTCCATCAGATGGTGGGGTCCATGTCTCCTACTTTGAGCCAGGCTAACCTCTGGGACTCTCTGGGCAGAGTTTGCTACGGTAGTGCTGGGTGACTTCTGGGGCTGTCAGGTGCTGCCAGCCCAGCTCCCACGAGTGCGGCTTGTCTCCCACGGAAGGCTCCAGGTGAGAGCTGCCTGGCAGAGTCTGAACAGCCTCCAGATCTTTCAGAGGCAATGACACGATGATTGGTGCAAGCCTCCAGGTTTTGCGGTGATCCATTTCAAGCATTCGACAATGGAAACACAGGTCTTACTTCTCTTTGTAGCATGTTTTACCATTCAGAGTCAGCCTGTGTAGTGTTGCCCCCAAAGCTCTGATTTTTGTGGTTCTCCAGTTGAGTGTGCGTCCACCTGTGTAGCACCTGGTGGGGTTTCCTGTGGAGCAGGAACCTCAGCTGCATGCTTCAGGCCTTAAGTAAATATTTGTCAAAGCCATGATTGGATGTGGGATGCCTCCCCAGGTTTTTCTTCTCCCAAATTCTCCTGGTGCTTCAGAATGTGAGGACGAGTGTGTGAGGAGGTGCCTGGGGATATCGTCAGGTGACAGGTGAGTCTGGGGAGTCCACAGTATCTGACTCTTGGGACCGGTGGGGCTTCTCTGCAAGTGGAAACTTCCCTTGTGTTCCATATGAGACTGGAGCCTGGTGGTTTTTGCTTCTGCATTGTCTAAGGAGGACTGTGAGGGCCAGGGTGCCCCTGGGCAGGGCAGCTGGACAGGACTCAAGCACCTTCTCTGGGGAGCCCTGGTGGTGCAGAGGCTTGAGCCAGCTGCTGCTCTGCCACGCTCTGCTCAGCAGTCATGGGCTCTGCTACAGCTCAGGGACTGGGTCCAATGTCCCAAAGGACAGAGGAGGGAGTTCAGATCAGAGAGGGCAGGCTGTGGCCAGGATGGGGTGGGGACCCAGCACTTTGCTTCAGGTGATCAGATCATCAGGATGTAATGGTGGCTACTGGGGACAGCCTTTGCTGGACCAAGGCTTCCCTGCTCATCCCACAACATTTTCCTGTCTCTCCCCAGGGCCTATAAGGCAAAGCATCAGCTCCATCAAGACATTTCAGCCTCATTTTCGTCCCCACCTTCTCCTTCCCCAGCCTTTCTGACTTTTCTGCCATTGCTCAAATGGGCCAGGGCACTTCCAAGGCTCCATATGTGTTGCTGCTTCCAACCCTGAGCATCTTCCCACCAGTGCCCTCAATTCTTCTTGCACAACTCCTTCAGGAAGACCTCCTTTACCTCCCGCCTTGGGCTCCCTGCCTTGCAGGTGTTCTACAGTTGGTTTCTGGTTTCCAGTGAATCCGGCTGCTCCGTGAGGAAGGCACAGGTCCCCCTGGGGCCTCTCACAGACCAGGTGGGTGTTGGAAGCTAGAGAATGAAGCCATGTGATATAGCCTTCACATGTCTTCATTCACACACACAAACACACACCATGCACAGATGGGCACATTGCAACACATGCTCACACATGCACACATAGCACATGCACACATATTATACATACTCACCCAGAAGCACAGCACACACTGGCACACACCTGCACTGAGTTTCTGGGCTGACACGGTAGATTGGTGGCGTGTGTCCCCTGGCCATCTTCACAGTGTCCAGCTCAGGGACAGCAATCATTTGGGAAGAGGTTGCCCCTGAGAGGATGCCACGTGGTGTGGAAAGATGGCTTGGGAGCCTGACAGTGTGCGTCTGGGTGATGTGACCTGTGACTCTGTGCCCACCTTCCTCTAGGGGGTGGGAATACTTGACATGCACTGCTGTGACCCTAGAGGTGCCGAACTGCTCCCAGGAATCATGGCCAATGTCTGAGTGTCCCAGTGTGACATGTCACCATGTAAGTGTTGGAGTATGTGGTATGTGTGCATTGTGGAGTGTGTGTGTGTGTATGTCTGGGAGAGAGAGAGAGAGTAGTGAGTCTGCAGGCCTGCAGTGGGGCAAGGGCCTGGGCACCTGGGCTGACTACAGGCATGTGTCTTGGGCAGTCCCCTCAGTGCCATTTGCTGGGAAGGGCCTGGAGCCTTGTGCAATGCTCACCCATCATGTCTTGACACTTTAGTGACATTTTCTTTGAACTTGTGTTTTGTAGGTGAAACCCAAAGGGACACTGGAATAGGCACAGGAGCAAGGGAGGTGTCAGGATCTATCCCTGCTCCCTAACGCCCAATTTGCATGGGCCTTTCTATGCATTCCACAATAAAGTCAAGGAAAGTCAGTGACACTCAGAAGGTAGACAGGTAAATCATGAGCACAGGTGGGCTGTGAGCACAGGTGGGCCATGAGCACAGGTAGGCTGTGAGCTCAGGTGGACCATGAGCACATGTGGGCCATGAGCACAGGTGGGCCGTGAACACAGGTAGGCTAGAGCACAGGTGGGCCATTAACACAGGTGGGCTGTGAGCTCAGCTGGGCCATTAGCTCAGGTAGGCTGTGAGCTCAGGTAGGCCGTGAGCTCAGGTAGGCTATGAGCATAGGTGGGCCATGAGCACCGGTGGGCTGTGAGCTCAGGTGGACCATGAGCACAGCTGGGCTATGAGCTCAGCTGGGCCGTGAGCTCAGGTGGGCTGTTAGCTCAGGTGGGCTATGAGCATAGGTGATATTTGAGCACAGATGAGCTATGGGCATAGGTGGGCTATGAGCTCAGGTAGTCTATGAGCTTAGGTAGGCTGTGAGCTCAGGTAGGCTATTAGCGTAGGTGGGCCATGAGCACAGGTAGGCTGTGAGCTCAGGTGAGCTATGAGCACCCGTGATCTGTGAGCACAGGTGGGGTGTGAGCACAAGAATGCCTTGGGCACTTGCGCTCCAAATGACAGCACAAGATGAGTGGAAGGCAGGGCAATTCTTAGTTCTTTAGCCTTTCCCTCTCATCTGCAATTGGAGGGCAGAGCATGTTGGTATAATGTGCCAAAGAAGTTAGAATGTCCTTGGTTTTGTGTGACATTTCTTCTGTTCTGTGAGAATGGAATACATGTGCATTTAAAACACGAAATACAGATGGTGTCATTTCAATCATTCCATGTATGGGCTAAATGTGCTTGTGTGTGTTTGTAAGACTGGAAAGATGAATGGGAAAATTCACCCTCATAATCTGTGAGGGTTGATTTTACGTATTAATTCAAGCGGGCCCTAGACCAGATATTTGGCTGACTGTTACTGCTGGGCAGGTCCCCGAGGGTGTTCCTCCCTATTGGTTGACTCTGTGATCTGAGTGAAGCAAGTGGGCCTCCCCAATGTGCATGGGTCCTGCCTACCCCCAGGGCCTCATCAGAACAAAGGACTGAGTGGAAAAGCTTTCTCTTGCCTGCCCTTGGTCAGGGCACCGGCTCCTGCCTTTGGATTTGCACCATGGGTTCTCCTGGGTTTCCTGCTTGCTTGGGCAGATCTAGGACTGCTCAGCCTCCAGAACCGTATGAGCTAATTCCTGTCTTTTTAAACCCATTTATTGGGGGTGGAGGCATGGATAGCACATGTGGGGCTCTGGTTTCGGTCCCCAGCACCACACACACACACACACACACACACACACACAATTATTATGATGGAAAATAGCAAAGGATTCATTTCTAATTTCATTCTATATTTGAATAAAAGAAAAAAGTGTCATACATAATAACGAAGTCACCATCCTCCTAAAAGAAACCCATGGAATGCACAAGTTACTCAAATGAAAAATTGAACAGAAGTTGGATACCTGTTGTGGGTTAGAGGTAAAGTGTCCCCCGGAAGATCATGTGTAGGGTAATGCAGGAAGGCTCAGAGGTGAAATGATTGACCCAAACAGCAAGTTGATCCCATGATAGGGACTAACTGGCAACCTCTGAATGCAGGTGGGGTGTGGCTGGAGAAGGTGGTCCATTGGGGGCCCATGTTTTGTATCTGGTGTGGAGTCTCTTGCTCTGCTTCCTGATCCTCATGTGAGTCACTTCCCTTCACCATGATGTTCAGCTTCACCTCGAGCCCCAAGGAATGGAGCTAGCCTTCTATGGACTGGGACCTCAGAAACCATGAGCTCCCAAATACAATTGACTTTCTTTGTTAAGCCTCCAAATAAACTTTTCCTCCTGAAATTGTGCTTATCAGGTCTTTTAGTCATAGTGGTGAAAAAGCTGACTAAGTACCCAAAGATCAAGACATCTTTCCTGTTATAATCAGTGATGAATACTACATTCCCTCCTGCTTTACTGAAGTCTGACAAAAATTATACCCACTCAAATATTACATATGTATGTGTTTGTGGTATAAGACATGATATTTGATAAACATATGCATTGATAAATGATTATCACAATCAAAGTAATTAGCATTTCCATTGGTTCACGTGGTTAGTGTTGGTGCATGGTAAGAACTTTGAAAATCTATTTTCTTAGCAATTTCAAGCGTAAAATAGAGCATTGTTAACTGTAGTCACCACACTGTCCATTAGATCTCCTGAACATATTTGCCCCAACACAAACTTTGTGCCCTTTGACCAATATGGGCACCCCCACCATTTGCTACCTTTCTCCCTCTGTTTCTGAGATTCCATGCTTTTATTTTCCATGGGAGATCATGCCATCTTTGTCTTTCTGTTCTTGCTATGTTTCACTTAGCATAATGACCTCCAGGCTCATCCAGCATCACAAATGCAGGATTTCTCTTCTTAAAATTTTTATTGGTACATAGTAGTTGTACATAATGATGGGATTTGTTGTCACATACTCATAGATGCACACAATACAGCAATACAATTTGGTCTATATCCCTGCCACACACCTCTACCTCTCTCCTCCTGTCTCCTGATCCCTTGCCTCTCTTTCTGGGTCCTATATTTTTCCTAAAATACCCAAGTATAGTCATAATTCTTATACCTATGAAGAACATTTATATATATATATATGTGTGTGTGTATATATTATATATATTATATATAAATTTATATATACTATATATATAAATATTTATATATATTTATATATTATATATTTATGTATATAACTATATATAAAATATATAGTTTTATATATATATATATAAAAAACTATAGCATATACAGTGATATCCTTATAAATGCTTGGAATGCACCTTGGTTAACTTACTTCCAACATTTCCTCTTCTCTTTCCTTCCTATCACCCCTTGTTATTTTTAGATATAATTGACAATAGTATTAAACATTTACATTTTTAAAGGCATGCAGTATAGCTTATTCAGATATCTTATGCAATGTATTGCAACTGTCTCCCATAAATATTGACATATTGTATTTTTGTATTTTGAGTTTGTCTACCTTTCTCCCAAGCCTGAGTTTAGTTCCATCCTCCCGAAATGAGGAAAAACATTTGGACCTTGACTCTCTGGATTTAGCTAACTTTGCTCAGCATTTCTTCCATTGCCATCCATTTACTTTCAAAGGCTGCAATATCATTGTTTCTAATAGCTGAGTAGAACTCCATTGAGTGTGTGTGTGTGGTGTGATTTTATATATATATATATAAAAAATATATATATAAATAAATATATATATAAATATTCATATATATATATATATATATATATATATATATATATATATATATATTCAGAGCTTTTGGATCCATTCATCCAGAGAGGGGCATCTGGGTTGATTCCATAATTTAGCTATTGTAAATTGAGCTACTGTGCTGATTCTAATTACTCTGGGAAAATACCCAGAAGAGGGATAGCTGGGTTGTATGGTGGATCCAACACTAATTTTTTTAGGAGTCTCCACACTGCTTTCCAGAGTGGCTGGACCAGTCTGCAATTCCACCAACAGTGTGCTAGTGTTCCTATCTCCCCTCAACCCCTCCAGCATCTGTTATTTTTTGTATTCTTCATCTTTGCCAATCTGTCTGGAGTAAAGTGAAATCTTAAGGTAGTTTGGATTTAACAAATGCAGGATTTCATTCTTTCTAAAGGCCATATAATTTTCCACATACATATAAAAATAATTTTTGAGGTGGAGTGGTGGCTAGTGGTTTCAGCACTTGTCCAGCATGATTAAGGACACGGTTCAAACCCCAGTACTACATACACAACTAAGTGTTGGAGAAACAAAGACCAGATGGGAAAAAATAAGATCGATTCTCTCTCTTAAAAATTTTTTTCCATATTATTCCCATATTATTAACATAATGTAAATATAATCTATTACTATAATACTAATGTAATATTCCCAAATTATATTATCGTCTCCACGTGGAAATGACTGTGCATGAATACCATTTTCTTCTCCTGTGTGCCAATGGTGGCCCCTTGGGCTGACACTCCCAGCTACCCTGCATAATGCTGTGGTGAACACCGGCTGCAGCCCTCTCTTGATATACTGATCTCATTTCCTTTAGCTATCTACCCAGTATTGGGATTGCTGGATCATATGGTAATTCTGTTCTTAGTTTTTTGAGGAACCACTTTGGAGTTGGGTGCCGGTGCGCCTTCATGAGCCTACTTGAAAAAATCCAACTTTTGGCCGTGCCACATGGCCTTGAGTGACGCCAGCGTGCACAGGCGATTGTCCTCAGATACACAGATGGGTGGGTCGTCGGGGGCACCTCGCCCTCAAGATTGAGCTCCACTTCGGGCTCGTGCTGGCAGTGGCAGCCCAGCAAATGCTTGCAGATGCACAGGAAGTCGAGGAGCCAGAGCTTGAAGGCCTTGCTGAGGAAGCACGGGAAGAGCATGAGGTACTAGGCTGTCTGGACACAGAGCCTCAGGGAGTGAAGCAGCAGGAAGCAGAGCATGGTGGAGGTGGGCCCCGAAGGCCCCAGGGACCCTTCCCCTTCCCCAACCACCACCCATGAAGCTGCCTGTGGAGGCATCTGGGAGCTCAATTTATAGCCCAGGCTTCAATTGGCAGGAGACTGCCCCTCAGGCCCAGACCCACCGCCCTTGCAACTTGAACCTGGAGGGATCACCCAGCGGCGTGGCCAATGCCCTAGAAATCGTGGGTCCAGGGCGGGCACAAGTAAGCTGAGGGCGAGCGCTCCCGCCAGGGCCTAGCGGGGGCGGGCCTGAGTCCTGCAGCCACCTCGCCGGGGTGGGGGAACACTAGCGCTGCTGCCTCCTGGGACTAGGAACCGGACTGGGTACCCGGGCGCCCGCTGTGGAGGTCCAGCAGCCAGCGCGAGCTCCGCGCGCGACCCCGGTTCCAGCGCCCAGGCCCCGCCCGCGCACCGCAGCTCCGGTTCGCTTCCCGCGCGCCGCCGCCAACACCGCCCACGCCGCTGCCGCTGGTGGAAGGCCGCTACCCAGGTACCGCGGGAGTCGGTGTCCCCGCCCGCCGAGGACGCGGGCCGGCGAGGAGGTTAACTTTGGGTTCCCGCTGCCTTGCCAGCTCGCCCGCGGGCGCCACTCGACTGTTGGAGCCCGTCCGCCAGCCTCCCGCATGCGCTCACACTGGCGCCTCGCACTCGGGCGCCCCGCCATGCACATCGCGCACTGCGTCCCTAGGCTGCCGCGCATCACCCCATCCCGCGCCGTCCCTGTCGTGCCTGCCCCATCCCATCTCTGTGCGCCTGAGCGCCGCGGTTCACAGGTCGGCGGCCGCCCGGGTCCAGCTGGTGCGGAGGGCAGGGCCCGCGGGCAGGTTAGCGCCTGGCGCGGGGACGGGGAGGGTTGGGGAAAGCAGCGCCGTCCTGCGCCCCCGGGTCGAATCGGGAGGACCCCGGGCGCAGGGCGCTGCGGGCGTGGGGAGCGGGGCGGCGCCAGCGCTGGCGCTGGCCCGGGGCGGCTCTCCCACTAGGGGTAGCTGTTGCCTGAACGGCGGAGCGCTCCCCTCTCGCCGCTTGCCTCTCCCGGCGCAGCCCAGACCGCCAGGCGCACCCGTCCCATTATTCCCAGACTTTGTTCTCTGCCCCAGGAACGTCCTGGAGCGCTGGAACTGAGCCACCTTCGCGGACCCGGAGGGCGGCGGCCCGTCTCACCGCGGAGGCGCTCGGACGCGTAAAGTGCGCACTTTTAACCGCGAATGTGTGCTGAAGCTTTTAGGGGTGCAGGGCAGTTCCCCAACTCTGCGGTGCCCTGGCCGGCTCTGCTGCCTCGCCAGTGCCCTAGACCTTCTAATCTCTCGCTGTGCGCGGCGCTGGGCCGGCGACTTGGTCTCGGAGTTGGCGGGGTGGGGAGGTGCCTTGACCTGGGGTCCCCCAAGACCATTGGCAAATGCCGCTTGGCATTAGCCCTCTGTGTAGCCCAGAGCGAGCCCTTGGTCAGGTCAGCAGCTGTCTGTCTCCTGTCTGCGGAGCCGAGTTGTCCAGAAAGCCTGAGAAATCACAGCGACTTGTCTGGAGCTTCAGGGCTCTCCTCTCCTATGTTGCATGGGCCTCCCGCCCCAGGACGAGCAGCCTAACTTCTTGCCCGGACAGGGACGGCGCTTGTGTCCCTGGCCCAGGCAGGAGTTGGCTGGGTCCTATAGGGCGAGGGAGGATTGCTTTTGGTGGAGGAGGGTGTCCAGGGAAGTCGACTGCTGGGCAAGGGGTCCTGCATGCATGCAGGTGTGTGCCCACCTTGGGCTGGGGATCCTCCCCTTCAGATTTCACCGCCCTGGTGGGACCTGCTGCCCCACTGGACCTACCCCACTGGTCAAGACCCCTGAGTGTGTGTGGAGGTCAGAAGGGCATGTGAATGTGGCCCCCTTGTCTTTCATTTACCCCGAGGATCTCTGCTATCCAGGGCAGGGGCCACACCTGGGAACTTCCCACCCAGAGGGAAGCTGGCCTGATCTCTCTCCCACTCTCTCCAGCCTCTCCACACTGCCCCTCACCTCAGTGAGTAGGGGTGTTTCAGGTGAATTAGGGAATTCTGGAGCCACACCTGCTAGGGGTGGGGGGGTCCCCACTTGTGTGTCCCCTTTGGCAGGGCCCTCTGTATTAGCAGATGGTCTCCTTACATGGCCTCTTTCTTTGGGGAGAGGGGAGAAAGAGGGAGTAAGAAGAGATGTTTCCCACTGGGTAGGTATCTGAGAGATCTTGGGGGCTTCTGAGGCCAAAACCTCCTGAGGGAGAGGATGACTGTTCTGGTCAAGAGGGTCCTGACTTTTGTTGGACTATCTCAAGCCCTGATACCTTGACTTTGGAGGTGCCAGGCTGGGGCCTGTGTCCTTTCCCAACCCACAAGGGAGTTGGGGCAGGGACATGGAACAGGTCCCCATTTTGCACATTTAGTCTCTGAAAATGAAAAAGGCACTTTAGGTCCAGACAGCCTTTCTGTGCTGGCTGTGTGTGTGTGTGTGTGTGTGTGTGTGTGTGCATGTGCACACGCATGAGCACATGTGTGGAAGGCAGGGTTTAGGGCAGGTCCCAGCCCACCTGTCCCAGTGGACCACACTCCTTCTAGTCCTGGGGATGCCCAGAAAGACCCCTCTTGTCCTTAGGTCTGTCACTGCCTTGGGGCTGCTGGTATCTTTTAGGCTGACAGGTTCCAACCCAACACCTGGTGTTGCTGGAGCACTGGAGAGCATGCTTAGGCCCATTCGGCGTCAAAGCCTCCTGCGGGGGGATGTCAAGATTCAAGATCCAGACAGGACTGGCCTTTGGGATGCAGAACCTTGCCTGGTGCCTCCCACTCTCCCTCACCTCCCCCTTCTCCCCTGTATCAGCACTGTCCCTCCTTCCCCTATTTCCAGGGTAGCACCCAGCTTGCTGTAGCTCTGGCTTCCTATCGCTTGCCAAACTGTCCTGTCTACTCCTAGCTGTCCAGAGTGAGGATGCTGGCCCAAGGCCAAGAGCCATCTGGGACCTGATGGAGGTCGGGGCCTCAGTGGGGCCTGACAGGCTCCCTGTGGGGGAAGTGGAGCTGCAGCTGGGACTCCTCTTGCCTCCCCAGCTCTAGCAGAGGGGGACAGGGGAAAGAAAAGGAGGGCCCTATTGAACTGGGTCTATTTCATGTCCAGGAGCAACTTGGAGAGAGGAAGGGGCCAGGGGACAGGCAGCATGTCCCTGGTGCTATGAGTCAGGCTGGCCTTTGATGGCTTCCTGCTCTCCATGAGGCGACCCTGGCTCTTGCCTCTCCTTCCCACACTTCTGTGCAGGGGTTATGGGAGCAGCCTGTCTCCCATCTGGTAGGGCAGCTCCCCTGCTCGGGCTGTCCGGAGACTTTCCATGGGTGTCCTCTGTGCCCCACTCCTGGGGCTGCACCTCAGAAGAGCTGGAGAACTGCACCTTTGTGCCTGTGCCTTGTTCCTGCCTCCTCCTGGCCTGGTTGCCTGGGTCTCAGCCCTCCTTGGCCACCACCTTGGTCTTCCCTCCTCCTGCTTGGCCCTTTGGTTTCCCAGGGGCTGTCCTAACTCTGAGCTTCCACTCATGCTGTTTCCTCTGCCCTTCCCCTTTCCCTAGGAGACTCCCGTTCTTCCTCCTCTCCCACCACCATGTTGCCACATGGGAGAGCAGAACCCTGGGCCATGTGCATGCGCACCCTGCAGGAGGGACCCCTCTCCTGTTTTGCTGTCCATGGCCAGGGCCTTGATGGATGTGGTTCAACATGTTTTTTTTCTGTGTCTGCCTCCTGCTCCAGACCTGCTGCTCCCAGGCTGGCTGCCAGGACCCTCTACAGTGACCACTTGGACCAGCACCCAATAAAGTTTTGTGCAGTGACTACGGAGTACAGTGTGAACTTACTGAAAACTCTCTTTTTGGGCAGATTTCAAGAGATTCTGCTCTTCTCTTTGCACATGCACAGCCGTGAGCAGGGCAGAGTGTGCTGGCTGCCGAGCTGAGCGAGGTCTCTATGGATCTGCACCGTGCACAGATGACGGTCCCTGGGAAGTCCCATTGGGGTGTGGTGTCTAACAAACATGCCCGTCAGCTGCCCGCTGGGTGGAACAGGTCCTCTCAGGCCTTGACCCCCTCTCTCCACACCTCTTCCTCCTCAGATGTGGCCAGGCTGAGCATGGGACAACCAGGGGTGGGGTGGCTGTCAGAGGGCTCAGAGGAATGGTCTGAGAGGTGTCCCTAGCATAGCAGGGCGCTTGAGGCAGAATGGGGACACAGTGGGGACCGGGTGGACACCCTGGGAGTGTGGTCAGGAGAGCTGGTCCCGGAGCCAGGGCTGCAGGCAGTAGGGGTGTTTTGGTAGCATTTGGGAGTTGGAGGAGGTCTGAGGCTCCCAGCCAAGGACAGGAGAAGGCTGGGGGCATGCCTTGGTGTCTGCTATGTGAACAGGGCATGGACTGGCCTGAGCTGTGTTCCAGTGCTGTCCCGGAGCTGCTGCTCCACAACTCCAGGATCTAGGGAGATGGTGAGTCCCTGCCTGTCCCCCACCTGCTGCTCTGGGAACATGGAAGTCACCCCTGTGCGTGACCCACATACCCAAACATTCTCATCATTTTTTTCCACATTTACTAGAAGTATATAGCGATACAGTATACAGATGAGGGGGAAACATTGTCAAAACTGTAGCAATCAATGTGTATAAACTTTGTTAACCAGGGGTAATGCTAAAGCATAGATAAGCTACTATGGGTTTCATCTATTGCAGTTTCCCCTAGAAGAACTCATGTGTTAAATGGGTATCTAGTGTAGGAATAACATTGGCTTCTGGGATGGTTCCCCTTTCTTCCCAATCACCAGACTCCTATGAGTTCTTCATATACCCTCCACCCTCCCCCTCCCCTTCCCTACACCTCCAAGTTACCTAGGGAGCTTTCGCCCCTGTTGCACTGAAAGTCATTCAATTTGAGGCTTTGTTAGGTCAGCCGTCTGTCCTAATGCTTCAACATAAATTCTAGTATCAACAGATGAGAGAAACCATTCGGCCCTTAAGTCTCTGAGCTTGGGAGACTTCACTAAGCATAATTCTGTCCATCTCCATCCATTTGACTTCGAAAGCTATAATATCGTCTTCTCTGATGGCCGAGTAGTATTCCATAGTATATATGAACCAAAGCTTTTGTATCCACTCATCAAG
>PVKS010040418.1:0-16645 GCA_004027875.1 Aplodontia rufa | reverse complement strand
AGAATCTACAAAATTCTCAAAAACCTCAACTACAAAAACACAAACAACCCAATTAATAAATGGGCCATAGAGCTAAGTAGAAACTTCTCAACAGAAGACAATGATCAAGCCAATGAATGCATGAGAAAGTGCTCTAAATCACTAGTAATCAGAGAAATGTAAATGAAAACTAAATTAAGATATCACCTCATACCAGTCAGATTGACAAAAATGAAGAAAATAAATGTGAATAGATGCTGGAGGGGTTGTGCAGAGACAGGCACACTAGCACACTGTTGGTGGAACTGCAAACTGGTACAGCCCCTCTGGAAAGCAGTGTGGAGAATCCTCAAAAAACTAGGGATGAGCCCACCATAGGATCCTGCTATTCCTCTCCTAGGTATTTTTCCAGAGGATTTAGAATTAGTACATTACAGTGACACAGTGAAATCGATGCTCATAGCAGCTCAATTTATAATAGTTAAATTGTGGAAACAACCCAGATGTCTCTCACTGTATGAATGGATCAAAAATGTGTTACATATATACCATGGAGTTCTACTCAGCAATTAGAAACAATGATATTGCAGCCTTTGAAGTTAAATGGATGGCTATGGAAGAAATTATGTTGAGTGAAATAAGCACAACCCAGAGAGCTAAGGGTTGAATGTCTTCACTCATCTGTGGAGTCTGGAGCTAGACCCTGGCCATTGAGAAAGGAGGTCTATTATCATGTTTTAAATCTGGATAAGGTACGATGTCATTCAAACTAATGCATTTGTAGAGATTTATTGGGAAGGGGGGGAGGGATAAAGGTGGTTAATGGGGGGGCCCTTGAGGGTATACTAATTTTCCGAATTTATATACATATATATTATATTATTTCTTTAGAAGGTTGGTTGTTCAACAAATAAATTTCTGAATAAAATAAATAAAAATGCAAAGAAAAAAACAATTCAGCTGGATTGAAACAGTTTTCAGTAGTGAGGGGTAAAATGTCCCTTTCCAGGAGAATAGCCTCATACTTTAGAATTCTCGAGTCAGTTAGTCATTTCCCCACCTTTTGGTGAAGAATGGTTCTAACTTAATGGGGTGTGCTCACTATTAAGGCCCCTCCAAACATTAATTTTCGACTTTCTTCCACCAAAAGGGCACTGGCAGGCGCTGATTAGACACATTCACCTCATTCCTTGGAGACTGGGTCTAGGGCCTTAGATAAATAAGCTGTTGGTTGCTTTTGTTTCCCATGGTCGTGGGTTAGAATTTCCAGAGCTATTCCCTTGTCTACATTAACAAACAAATAGAATGGCTTTTCATGTGAGGGTAAAGCTAACACAGGAGCCCTGAGAAGTGCTAGTTTAAGAGTTTCTAGTGATTGAAGTTCCACAGGTTTCCCAAGGATTGGGTCAGGTTTTCCATCTAAAAGCTTAAGATATAGTTTTCTAGTCTTAAAGGCATAAGAGTCTATCCATAATCTATATATCTTATCAGTCCTATGAATCTTTCAGTTTTATAATTTTCTAATTATATTAGGCCAGTTATTAGTTATGAAGTGTACCTTTGACATTTCTTGCCCTAAGGGCATTATTAGTTCTTAACCCAGAATACTTCCTCATTCGTTCTTCTAATCTACTCAAAAATTCTGTTGGCATTTCATCTTCCCCTTGGTGTACTTTAAAAGCTTTGACTAAATTTTGGGACCAAAGGACTGCATCTTTTGTTTCTTTTATAATTAAGTCTTTGAGGGCTCTCATATGTCCCCTGTGTACTTCATTGTTATTATTCCAGCGTGGCTCTTCACTGTATATTTTACCTAAGTTGATGGGGCTCCAGATCCAGCTAGGTGTTCATGTTCTCAGGTCTTCATTGCAGATCACCTAATAATAGCCCTTTCTTCTTTAGAGAATAAAATACTTTAAATAGAGATGAGTTCTAACCATGTATAGAGTTGAGGGCTGAGAAATTTTTGTAATTTTTTTTTAAATCTAGGTAGGGAAGGGTATGAAATATGAGAAGGGATAGAAGCTGCTGCAGTCAGCTTAGGTTCCTTCTCACCCTTCATTGGAATATTCCTGGGGACAGGAGATGGATTTTCCCCTCAGCTGAATTAGAATCTCATACATTTTAATTTTTCCTCTTCTGTTTCTCTGTTTTTGTTGATTTAAGAGGGAAGAGGATTTTAGGTCCTTCTTTCAACAGAAAGTATATTCTATTTCTTCCCAATTGTTAGGGTCTTTATTAATTATATATTCTATTAATAATTGGTATATCCAATCCTTACATGCCCCAAACTTTGGCCAGTATATTGACAAATTTAGGATATGTTCTTGGGTCCAAATAGAGCAACAATATTCTATCTTTTTTTTATTTTTCCTTCATTTTCATCTTAGGATTATCTTCATAATATTTTTGCATATATCCTAAAGGGCTATACAAGGGGATTTCTGTATTTTTTTTCCCTTCCAGCATCCTGCTTTTCTACAGCAGAATTTCTATTTCCCATCCCATTTTCTCCCAGGGTATGATTTTTGGGTTTCTGAGTCCAAGAAAAATAATCTTATATTTTTCTTTACCGGAGGTCTGTTATGACCCCCTTTGTTCCCCGAGCCATTACTCCTGCCCTCAACATACCCTCTGGTTGCTGGTGTTGCAGATTTGGAGTAGGCGTGTTTGCCCCGTTTTCCAGACACCTCTCAAACCCATTCAAATCAAACCACATGGGATGTTTCGACCACCAAGGCAGTATATATCCTTTCTTCCCTTGAATTTAAGAAAAAGATAGTTCCTACCTTTGGCTCTTGCATGAAAATATTTATTTTCCACAGTTCTGGCTGGCTTGTGCCCCCCTGGGTTGCCCATTTACCTTTGACCTCCAGTTCCAAGGTCCTTGGGTGTCCTGGTCATTCTCCACCATTGGGCCACCATAAGGAGACAGTGGGATGCGTCTCCCCTTGGGAAAGGATCCCCAGGCAACTTGTCCAGCCGCACACCAGGCACCAAATTGTTATAAATGAAATCAAACAGGTGGTTGAGTGTGGGTGAACATGGCAGAAATTTTACTTCAGCCAAAGAGCGAAAGAAAAAAATGTGCATCTAGCAAGGAAGTGAGGAGTTTTTAATTCTGACCTGACTCAGTACTGCCCTTTGCTCTAATGGAGGAGCTCAGGTGCAGAGTGTGCAATTGGCTGTGATTAGGTGGAAGCAGGTGTAAGAATAAGTAGGCATCGACTGGGAGAGAATGGGGGTGGGGATTGCTGCATACATGGAGAAGGGTCGTAGTGATTCAGAGTTCACCGGAAGAGGATGGCTGGGTATCAGAAGGAGTCCTTGGAAAGAGGTGGGTGGACACAGGTGAGGGAGTTACTATCTTCAAAGGGGAGGGGGCTCTAAAATGGAGGTAGTAGGTTATACATCACAATCTTTTAAGTTTGACAGAAAAGCTATACATCTTACACAGTGACCTGATGAATAAAAACACGTTATATAAGAATATAACATGCTCAATGCAGTGGCCATCAGCCACAAATGGCCCCTGTGGGTTTGAAATTAAGCTTGGGTGACAAGCTATTTTGTGTATAATAAGCTAATCATAACATAAAGGTACATATTTGTGTACCTTTGTTTTTACATAATAAAAGTCCATATTTTTGAACTCTGGTTCTGCTGCTTGACAGCCCTGTGTACTTCATAAGTCATTTCATTTTTGTGGACTTGATCCTCTTTTTTGTAGAATAGAGGAAATTGTTCTGACTTAAAAGGGTGGAAAACCACTCTTGGTGACTCCTCTTACCACACATCTCAGCTACTCCATAAAGAGTCATAAGTCTCTGCTATTGCTCTCACCTTCAATAAACATAGGCCCTCCATGCTGGGGACAGGTTCTCCTACTCAGGTGACCAAATAACTGTCCCTAGTTTTTTCAAAAATATTATATATGCAATTTTGGGGGATTGATTCTTTTGCACTTAGCATATTTCTCTAAAGATTCATTTAAACACTGTGTGTATGAATAGTTTGATTTCTTATTTTTTACTGAGCAGCATTCAATAGCTTAGATACTCCACAATGTGTTTAGGCATTCTCCCTCTGAATGGCATCTCAATTATTATTATTCTTTTTAAAGAGAGAGAGACAGTGAGAGAGAGAGAGAGAGACAGAGAAAGAGAGAATCAATTTTTATTTTATTAAGTTTTTCACATGGCTTTCGTTGCTCTGACACTTAGTTGTTCAGGGTTTGAACCTGTGTACTTGCACATGCCAGGCAATCTTAATATCCACCAAGCCACTGCTCCAGCCCCCATCTTGATTATTTTTGCCCTTATAAATAAAGCTGACATGAACATTTGTGTAAAAAAATAAATAAATGGTCCGTGAAAAAGTAAAAGATACCTTATTGTGTCAAGTGTCAAACTTAGATGACAGTGGAAAATGTTCATCCGAGGGAAGCTAGTATTCTGACCACTTTACAGATAAGAACAGTGTGAAGCTTTGGGAGGTGCAGTGGCTTTCCCAGGGTAGATGTTAGTGAATGTTGGACTTCATGTATATTCTGGGCTGATCACTTCCTGAGTTCTTCTAGTGTGTGGGTAGTTCCTGGAGCAATGCGGCACTGACTTCATGCCTTCCTGTACTTTGCTCTGTCTTTCTGTCCCTGGATGTCCCCGTGCTGGGCAATCACAGTAGGGTGGGGCAGAGGAGGGTCAATGCAGCCTGGGTCAAATTCCTCCATACAGGACCTCTGGACTCTCCACTGCAGAATTGTTTTCCACAGAGGAAGGGGCACTGGTGCTAAGGATGAGACAGGATGACTTCATGCTTCTTAGGGTGAAGGAAGTAGAACCTATCATCCCTTCACCTCATGGGCAATGTGTGTAAGCCTGCAGAATTTCTCCTGCAAAAGATTTATGCCAACTCTCCCCTGTCCCACAGCTTAAAAAAGCACTACCCTTATTAACTGTTGCTCCAGTTCATATCCCATGTTGAACAAGCCTCAATGAAATAAATAAAAAGGTGTTTATATACATATGCATATATATGAAAATGATAATGATATCTTTACATTTTCCAATTAAAATCTTAAATTTTTAAAATTCATAGTGTCATCACTGTAAGTAGATGACAAGGGAAGATCTGTACATGTAAACCACTTACTCAACTTAGCTTTTACATCTCTCTCTTCACAATAGTTTCTTGTATTGGTACGTGTCTTAAGTGCAATCTAACCAGCTCATAAAACCAATATCATGGCCTGACTATTTCTAGTGTCAGTTTATCAATATGGTATGATTTGGGGAGACCACATTTCCTCCAATAAAATATGGATGTCTTAGACAATTTTTATTCAATACATAGTATATTTTTTCTTCTTGAGTGCTCTGCTTCTTCAAAGTTAATCTCTAAGTAGCCATAAGCAGAAAGACATCTTGAGTTGCAAAATCCTACAATTATTAAATGTAAATGATACGTTTTCTGAATGATACCATAAACTGAGGTGACATGTACCAGGCCCAAACTATTTTCACCTAAAATGCTCAGAGGATGAGGCGTAGGGTCCTTCCAGCCTGGCAGGCACATTCTCTTTCCACAGGGACGCAGGTAGATTGAGTTGCCTGGTCCAGGAGGGGAGGTGGAGCAGATGCTTCGGTCCCCACAGAAGGCGGTGGAGCTCTTTGGGAATTCTGCCTCTGGTTATTGTGATTGAGAGGGAGCTGCTGTGTGCTCTGCTGAAGGTCTGAGCTCCAGTTGATAAAGTCTTCCTAGATGACAATGCTGCTCTCATTTACTCTGTAGTGAGCTGGGAGAAAAATTTAAAATGCTTCCAGCAAGCAGGTAGCAAGTGGACCCTCAGATGTAATTTCCACTGGCAAGCCTGCTGCAGCCGTCTTTTGAATGCAAATAGCACAGAATTAAGGAACAAAAGCCAGCCAAGCAATGTTCACCTCAGAGGAGAAAGAAAGTCAGCCTTGGACTTGAAGCTGTTCAGAGGCTCTCAAGCTCTCGGAGAACTGTGGGTTTCTCAGATTCCTCACCTTTGTTCCTCTCTACAGAAGATCATTCTGAGCTTACAGCCAATGTATTCAAAAGTGGTATTGATGCTGGTGTTGTGGATGTCGGCTTCGTCTCCTCTTGGAGCAGAAGAATGAAACCGAGGGACACTGAGGCAAGCATAACAGACAGACTTCATTTTATAGAAAGAAAAAGCATCAGGAAAAGAGCAGACTTCCTCCAAAGTGGGAGAAGGGGGCAGAGTAGGCAGCTAGGTTTGCCCATTTTATAGGAAGTTCACCCTTCAATTGGTCATCCTCTCTCTTCCCCCAAACCTAGGGTGTGAGAAATTCTATTTGGGTCCAGCCTTGGGATTGTACCCCAGCATCAATAGAAAGAATGTGGTGGCTTGCTTAGCGGAAGGGAGTGTTTGCATTTGAAACCACCTGGCCAGAACTTTCTTATTAGCATTGGTGGATGTCAAGTTGATCTTAAAGGAATAAAAACAACAACTGGTTTACCCTTGATTGACTCAAGCATTCTAACTGCTCTGACTGCCTAACCTTTTCTGTCTCATAGGTATCTCCTGCTATTTCTGGAGGTCAGGAAGTCCATGATCAAGTAGCCAGCAGGTTTGTGCTTGGTGAGGGGCTGAGCTCTGCTTCCAAGATGGCACCTCCCACTGCATCTCCCTGAGGGGAGGAACTCTGTTCTCACCATGGAGAAACAGCAGAAGTGAGCAGATCCATTCCCAGAAGCCCTTGAGCCCTCCTCGTCTAACCATCTACTATTAAGCTCCTCCCCCAACACTTGTTCAATGGAGATTAAGTTTTCAATGCATGCAACTTTGAAGGACAGGTTTATATCACAGCACAGTGCTTCCCTTTCCGACCTGTGCTATTCCCAACTCCAGACCTGTCATCAGATATGTATGCCCACAATATAAGTAACCACTGGTCCGGAGGCAGTCAGCCATGAAGTTGAGCAGGGGGAAGTACAATGAAGGGCGACGGAAAACCATGGGAACATCTTCTGACAGACAAGCACCTGGACAATGCAGAACAGGTGTGTGGAAACCTCCACTAGCTACGAGTACATCCTCTCGAGAATAGCTATTGTTTCAAGTTCAGGTCACACCTGACCACACCTTACTCCTGCTCATCACCTGAGCTGTGTCACAAACCCAACCATCCTGGCAACCAAAACATCACGATCGTCACAAAGAAAGTTTCCTGAAAGGGTAATGAACTAATTGTAGGGGCAGGAAATTGAGACAAAAATGGGAACTCAATTTCTTTAGAAACCAAACCTCTCTGAGGACGCCATCCCCTCAGGAAGGAGGCTGGAGCAGGTCCTATGCAGTCAGTCAAAAGGTAGACCTAGGGTGGGAACTTCACTGAGGTCCCAATGAAACTGACAGGCAGAAGGCATGCACCATCCTCCTCTCTGAGAAGACTCACTCCCTCCCTGGAGAGGTCCCTCCTTTCCCCTCTCATATTGATATCAGTGTAGTGTGTATTTGGCGTCCAAGTTCTTGGCATCGAGAACAGAGCAGGTCAGGTAGAAATAAAGGCACAGGGTATATTTTTCGAAAGTGAAAGAGAGAGCAATACTCTGTGGAGCAGAGTGGGCCAAGTGAGAGTGTCTCAAGACCCCATGACTGGGCGAGGCTGGTCTTGTATGCTAAGCTGTGCCTGGGGCCCCTCCATGTGGACCTGATTGATTGAAGACTGTCCCATTTGTTCCCATTGGTTACTTTATTTTTACCAATTAGAACGTAGAGCCTGCGCTGGGAATTGCTGTGGGTTTTAAGCCCTCCCTGGCAGGAGTTGTCATCAGAGTCAGACTTGCCTGAAACAGGGACATGATGACTCATCAGTCTTGCTCTCCAGCTGCATTTTTCTTGTACCTTGTCTGCCATCTGGATGTTGCTAAATTCCTACCTCACCATCCCTTTTGGTAAACTCATGCCTGTTCCTCTGAGCAACTTGTCTCAAATCTTTCTGGTGCATTTGCAGGAACTGGTGAGAAAGGACTATCGTGGCTGCTTCAGCTTCCTGGACCTCATGCCCATCAGCAACCACTGTGTCAGAGGTGGCTTCCTCCACGTGTCTGCTTCTGCTAAGTGATTCCCAGATCCTGCAGATAAAATGCTCCATTTCTGCATTGGATCCTCATCTCCTAGTGTAGAACCCCAAATATTTTAATTGCTCAGTGAAAGATTACTGGAAGAAAGAACTGTAAAATAGTACTGAAAATGTTCTTCCCAATAAACTATAACCATGACTTTGAATCAAATCAAACAGCACATATAATTGTTGAAAATTTACCAATGGTAATCATATTATTTCAGTTGCTAAACATTAACAAAAATTGTAAGGCTGGAGCGGTGGCTTGGCAGTTATGACACTTGCCTGGCATGCGCAAGTATGTGAGTTCGAAACCCAGCACCACGTACACAATGAGGAGTCCAAGCAATGAAAGTCACCTGAGGAACTAAGTAAAAATTGCTTCTCTCTTTCTTTCTTTCTCTCTCTCTCTTTCTCGCTGTCCCCTCTTCCTTAAAAAAAAAATTGTAACATTCTTAAGAAAAGACTATAAATGGAAGGGTTGGTATCAGAATGACACACATACATAGAGAGAAGAGAATATGCACATGGACCCCAGCATCTAAAACAACCACACTAGCTTTGTGGTAGGAGCATATGAACCGCACTATGTTAGTCCTTAATTGACACTGCACTGGAGGAGAATGTCACAAAATACACATTGTGTAATAAAAGAAAATACTATGAACTCAAGTTTAGGTCCCTGATTTTAGTTCTCTACAAATCTACTAAACTTCTGTTTCTCATTTGCTTTAGCTCATTTCTTTCTTCAGCTTCCATGTGAGCTGCCCCTCTCTCAGTATAGATCCATATGGTGCTTCCGCAAAGAAAGCCTCGCAGCGCAGAGCAGCCAAGTGGCTTCCCTCCCAGACTCTGGTCCACTCATACCTAGTGCCTCCTTGGCAGATGCTAACTCTCAGCTCTAAGAGGGTTGCTGAGAGGCATATTCGTCAACTACTGTCTTATGTAACAACTGGCCATCTGTCTTGCCATTGCTCTAAGAAGCTGAAGATTCAATCTCCAGAAATTCCACATGCACAATGTGTACATTCAGTGCAAGTTTCAAAGATGTTTAGATTAACCAGATTCCACCAAATGATGTTTGCTAAATTGTTTTGAGATTTAGCGATCAAATCACAATGTGAAGCAAGAAATGGTGCTGTCATTCACAGGTGCATGCAGTGAACTAGCTATTTGTGTTCCTAATATGTATGGTGCACAATACATCTTTATAAAAATTAATGCAATTTCAGTAAACATGTGACTTATTGAATACCTGACTCTATAAGAGAAATATTTTTACATGAAGAATTGTTTTTCCACAGATGTACAAGGATTTTTTAAAAGTTACAAGATTTTCTGTTGACCCATTTTGGAAGAAATGTTAGTAATCACTTGTAAATCTCTCACTGTGATCAAAGTTATAAGCATATTGATCCCTCCCTGAAATTTCTCATGATCTTTTTAATTTATTTACCTAGACTTTGTCACCAGGATGCACCATCTCTAGTCAAACTCTGATCTGCTTTGTGCTGCTGTACGATAATATGCATTTCTTAGAACTTTATATAAATAGAATCACACAGCAATATTTCTACTCTCTTTCATTGGCATACTTTACTTGAAGAATAATTCATATTGAAACAAAGATCAATTGCATATTTTTAAAATTTTTATCAATATTTTATTATATAGGCACACCACAATTTCTTTATTTCCTCACTCTTGTTGATAGATACCTTGGGGATCCACAGTATGGGGTTGTACAAATACACATGCTATAAACATGCATGTGTAGGGTTTTGCTCAGACATACCCTTACTTTCTCCATCTGAATTACCTGGGGTTAGAGTAGATGTAGTGATAGGCGGATGTTTAGTTAACTCCCAAACTATTTCCTGTCAGCTGTAATTATGTGTTCCTTTTTTTCCAAATCCTCATCAACCCTCAGAATGGTCAATTTAAAAAATTATAGTCATTCTAGAAAGTGTCCTCTTGTATCGTGTTATGGTTGTAATTTTCATTTCCTCACTACCTGATAATGGTAAGCATCTTCCCACACACACTTATTTTCTACCATACATATAGCTTTTGCTCACATATTTTGTTTTATAATGCTGAGCTTTGAAAATTCTTCATATAATCAGAATACAAGAAATTTATTGGATTGCAATTTGGATCCTGTCATTTGAATATAGAGGATTCCTACAAATTTTCAAAAATTGTTATCATTTTCACTCATCTCTAAATCTTTATTAGTTTTCCAAATGTTTTCTTCATTATTTAACGGGTTATTTACAAAAGTATCATTAGTTATTTAGTAATTATTTGGAGATTTCCCCGGGATACTTTTGCTCTTGATGTATACTATAATTCCATTCTGTTTTAGAAAAATGCTTTGTAGGACTTGAATTCTTTCAAATAATGTTCTGCCTTGATACTATTCCATGTGCAATACAGAACTTAGTGTTTTCCACTGTTTGGTTGTTTCTTCTGGTCAAGATGATTGATAATCCTCTTCAGAATCTCTATATCCTGATTTTCTTTCACTCTGGATTATTTAGAGTGGGATATTGAAATATTCAGCTATATTTTCTGATTTTTCCCTGCCTCCTGGCACCATTCCTTCTGATCCAGGGGGTTGAAGCCAGGCAGTCAGGATAGTTGGAATTTTTGGGTACATATAAAGGAAAATTGGTGCTTTTTTTAAGAGGACAAAGAGCAGAGCCTCACTGCTCCACAAAAACAGATGCATATCAACTTGATATCCCCCTGCTAAGAAAGAAAGATGATAGATGCCTTAACAAGGGACAGGATGGACCTGCTGATAAAGACATTCACTCAAGGGCACAGATCAAAGACCAGGACTTGAGTGCCCATGCCTCTAGGTATCAAGGAAGAGAGAATTGAGAGAACTTAAGAGGAACTCACACCTCTCCTTGGACATTTGGCTCCGAGGCTCCTTCTGCCACTCCAGAGAAGTCTACTGTGCTCTCTATGCTCTGTTCCCTATGCTGTACTTTCTCTTTTTTTCTTAAAATAAAGACTATCTGGGGATGGAGCGGTGGCTCAGTGGTTACGGTGCTTGCCTGGCAGACCCCAGCACCAGATACACAAGGAAGTGTTAGAGCAACAAAAGCCACATGAAAAACTAAATAAAATTGATTCCCTCTCTCTCTCTCTCCCTTTCTCTCTCTCTCAATGACCTTCTCTCTTCAAAAAATAAAAATAAGAAATAAAATAAAGCCTATCTGCCACGTTTGCCTTGGTGTCCCCAGGTTTCATTCTTCGACTCTGGGAGGACGTGAGCCAGACATCCACCAAACCAGTGTCACTCCCATGTGTGTTCCATTCATTTTGAAGCCCTGCTATGAGATGCATATAGATTTAGAATTGTCACATCCTCATCTTCTTGATTAATTGTGATCTTTATCATTATGAAGTGACCTACACTATCAGGATGATATTCTTGTTTTCCAAGTTGACTGTGTGTGATATTAATATAGACACTACTCCTATTTCCTTATAATTAATTTTAGTGTCATATATCCTTTCATTTATCCTTTCATTAAGTTCCTTTGGCATGCATATTGAAAGTGATTTTCGCCAGGCATGGTGGCTCACACCTGTAATCTCAGTGACTCCAGAGTCTGTAACAGGAGGATTGTAAGTTCGAGACCAGCTTCAGCAACTTAGCGAGGCTCTGAGCAACTTAGCAAGACCCTGTCTTGAATTCTAAACAAAAATGGGCTAGGGATGTGGCTGAGTGGTTTAGCCCCTGTGGGTTCAATCCTTGGTACCAAAAATAAATAAGTGATTTTCTTCCAATCCATGGATCTCTTGCTTTATTAGTGGTGTGTAGACAATTTACTGGTGAGGTGTTAAAGCATTATCAGTATGGCTAGCTTGCTCTTTGCTTCCGATTTATTTCCCTTCTCTTTTCCTTCCTTTTCTCTACCTTTTTTTGGGTCAATAGAATATTTCCTGGGTTGTCTTCTAGAAAGTGTCCTCTGGTTTATCTCTGTTGTATTTTACCTGTGCCTCTCTGTTTTGTTCTTTACTCACTGCTTCAGGGTTCATATTGCACATTTTTAAGTTATCACCACTCGCTTTCCCGTGATACTGTCCCACTTGACATGCGGTGTTAGAGTCCTCCACGCTTTTCTTCCTGAAATTGGTGCTATCACAGTCACATAATTTACATTTACATGTGTCATAAATTCCATATTGTATGTGACTATTTTTGTTAAAACAGTAAATTAACTTGTAAAGAAATTTAAGTAATAGAAAATATCTTAATATTAACCCAAGTAGTCATTTCCTAGGTTCCAGATCAGGGTGAAATCACTGCATAATTTGCCTCAAGAACAAGATTTATGGGAATAAAAAAAGGAATAATATTTAGTGCAATGCTTAATAGTAAACTTTATGCAAAATGTCAATGATGAACACAGCGTTGACATTTTTAATCAAGACAGAGCCCGCCTCTTCTCATCCAGGACCCTGAGTCTCCTGTGTTGGGAGATGCGGCATTGTAAACCCATTTCTCACCTTTGGCTCTGCAGACAGTACCTGCTCTGTTGCTCAGGACCTGGACAAGGGGTTTCTGCTGTGTACAGAGCCCTTCGATGGCAATGATCAGCAAAGGAAAGGGTTATGTTTTTATGAATGCATATGTATATGATTTAAAATGTAGGTAGGAGAATGCCATAGTTTATTCATTAATTTTTTCCATCATTAATGGAATGTGACTAAATTTTTTTTAGGGAGACTTTATTTTATTTTGTTTTATTTTTAGTACTAGGGATTAAAGCTAGGCATGATTAATCTCTGAGCCACACCCCCACCATTTTTTATTTTTTATTTTTATTTTGAGACAGGGTCCCTCTAAGTTGCTTAGAGCCTTGCTAAATTGCTGAGGCTGACTTTGAACTTGTGATCCTCCTGCTTCAGCCTCCTGAGTCACTGGGCATATGCTACCATGCCTGGGTACAGAGAAATTTTCAGTCAGGAAGATACATGTAGGAAAAAATACCTTTATGGACCTAAACCTGTGATAGATAACTAACTGTGGTTCACTTCTTATTTTTAAAATATGTTTTTATTAGCATTTTTTTTTCAGGGCTGAGGACTGAATTCAGGGCCTTGCACGTGCTAGGCAAATACTCTGCCACTGAGCTAAATCCCCAACCCCTCATTAGTGGTTTTTAAACCAAATAAGCATCACATATTTTCCTGCTATTTTGATGAGACATTTTTAGAAATTCTGAAACTTATCACTTAGTAAGTAACATTTTACAGGAAGTAATAAAATTAGAAAAATAAAAATGAGACCATTTGGTGAATAATTACAAATAATTATGTTCTATGCGAAAAGAAAAACTACTCACCTTTCAGAGCCAACAGGCTACAGTTTCTGGCAACATGTGTTTATTGGTGGTATTTTGAATCATAAAGGCAAGTTTAAAGTTCTAAGAAAAATATTGTTATACATAAAATTACATGATTAATAATGGGCTATCATTTCACTTGAAACAAAGGAGAGATTTTACTTTGAATGAACATCTGACAAAGGTAAAATGTTAGCAAAACAAACACACTTATGTATATTATTTGGACTTGAAAATCGATGCATGTGGAAGGTAAGCAAAAAGGAAATGTACAAATCACCAGATTAGTAAATCAAATATTGTGGGAAAAAATCACATTATCAAAGAGAAATTAAGGAGATTATGCATATCCTCCATTCACATTTTAAATGGGGAAATGAAAAATTAAAAGAAAATTAAAAGAAAAATTAAAAGAAATGAGAACAATATTTTATGATAAGCATTTTTTAATGGTAGTTTTTCTATGCTGCTCAAAAAAATCAAAGTGGCTGATTTTTAAATACTTTTATGGAGTGATTATATATATGTATGTGTGTGTGTGTGTATATATAATATACATAAGCTGCTTATACTTAGTGCATATAATTTGATAAGTTTAGATATATCCATATGACTTTAAAACATCACCTCAATCAAGGTAATCAAATATTATGGATGAGTTTGCTTTGATTAAAAGCTTTCATTACAAGTCATAAAAACAAAGTCATCATCAATTCCCTTTAAATACCAAATGAAATATAATTTTCTTTTCAACTTTTAAACTATGATTCCAGAAAAACTACCATTGAAAATGCTCAAAAACATTTTCAGATCCCTTATTTTTCCCTTTGCCCCAAGCTCCCACCTGGTGAGCATGGCACTGGTGGTTCCATATCTATATTTCTATTTGGTATCATTTTCCTTCTGCCTCCGGGACATCTTTTAAAATTTCTGGTGGTATGAGTTCAGTGGTGATAGATTGTTTAGGGTTTCACATACGTTTATTCCATCTTGGTTTTTGCAAGATGATTTTCTTGCAGGGTAGAGAATTCTAGGCTGGTAAAACTTTCTGCTCCCCATCACAGACAGTGTTCCACTCATCCTTTGAATGTTTTCAGAAGATAAATGTGTTTCTTCCTTATTGTTATTATTCCATACATGGTACTTTGTCCCCACAGTGGTTGCTTTTAAGATTTTCTCTTTATCACTTGTTTGAATTATTTATGACATGCCTGAGTGTGTTTTTGTGTGTGTGTGTGTGAGAGAGAGTTTCATAAACTTTCTTATATCTGTAGGTATATAGCTTTCAACAAATTTGGAATTCTTTTAGTCTGTTTCTTCAAATAGTTTTTCTGTTCCTTCTTTTCTTTTGTGGGTTCAATTATAATTGTAATAGACAATTTGACATCATTCAGCTACTCAGTGACTCTCTTTAGTTTACTTCTCTTTTCTTTAATTTTCATTCTTTTAGTTCATTTTATGGCAATACCTTCAAATTCACTTTTCCTTCTTCAATGTTAACCTGAACATGACTTCCTGTCCACGCTTTTTTTCTCAGACATCACAACTTTCTATCTTAGATTAATTCATGTAGGTTTTGTATCTTCTGTGTTGCTATTTATCTTTTGAACACATGGATTAGCCACAATAGCCATGTTGATGTGTTTGCTGACACTAACAATTTTGCCAATCTGTGGTTAGTTAAAAATGACTGCTATTTTGCTAATTATGGGCTGGATTTTCTTAGTCTTTTGCTTGGGTGCCAGACATTGTGAATTTTATTGTGATGAGTGCTGTGTATTTTTATATTCTTGTAAATATTCTTTGCTGTATTCCAGGACATAGTTAAATTTTTAGTGACCAGTTTCTTAAGTTCATTGTTTTCTGAAATTATTTAAGCAGAACCAAATCAATATTCTAAACACAAGTATATCTTACTTGTGAGTCCAGAGTCCTCTGTGGAGTCTACCACATGCCTCATAATCATGAGGTTCTCCAGTGAGCCTGGAAGGAAGGGACAATGTTCTGTGCCCTTTGTGACTAATAGGAATCTTTCCTCTTAACCATCATGGTGATTCTTTTCCTCTGCATGCCACCTTTCTTGGGTCTCAGCGGAACACACAAAAGGGCTCTCTGCAGATCTCTGTACTCAGGACACTTAATGCTGTCTGGTACTGACCTGTGAGCTGTAGAGCCCTTGGGTTCTGACTCTGAGCTCTATCTTCTCCATTAGGAAGTTCCCTGACTGCTTCTTGGGTGAGTTTTTCTCTGCCAGGGCATGGAGAATTTGAGGGCTGTGAGCTGAGGCTGCCAGAGCACTCTCAATGTTTGTGTTCTGTCTCCCAGGGATCATTGCCTTTGGCCTGAAGTCTGGAATCTTGAAAACTGTTTTGCATTCACTTAATGTTTTCATTGTTTTCTTGTTTCAGGTGTGAGCATACATTAAGTTCTTTCCATTCCATCTTAACTACAAGTGTAGTTTAACCTCAAAGTTCTTTCTACATTAAGGATCTTTAAGAAGCATCAGGAGTAACAGAATCAATGCATTGCACTGAAGAATTGTAGTGGCTGCTTGGGTGGTGGCATTTAATTTGAAGAAATTGCCTCTACAGTGTATTCCATTCCTTTAAAATTATGTGCAATGATTGCTGATGCTTTATATTAATATATTTAAAAATGACTCTTCAGTCTTTCTAATTCTCTTGCTTTACCTAATCATACAGAAATTCACAGTGTATTATCCATGTCCCTTAGACCTCACTTCTACCCCCAGAGGCTATTTTCCCTGAATCTGTGACAGTGTGAGCTATTTTCTTTGGGCCATGAGACACACATAGGCATGGGATGCTCCAGACACCAATTCCTACCCTCCCTGCTGTGGTGATGGGCCTGTGTTCTCCCCAGTCTCTGCTAGCTCTCCAGTAGTGTGGTAACCTTGATTAACCCACAGTGGTGACCTGAGTAACAACACGGATTTGTCTATTCTCTTCCTTACCTCCCCTCTGTTTCTTTTTTAATATTTTATGGAGTTGAGTTATTGTACAATCATAAATGCATATAAACTAATAATATGCTAACACATAGATAAGCTACTATAGGTTTCATCTAATGCAGTTTCCCCCAGAAGAACTCATGTGTTAAATGGGTATCTAGTGTAGGAATAACATCGGCTTCTGGAATGGTTCCCCCATCTTCCCCATCACC
>PVKS010040417.1:0-16654 GCA_004027875.1 Aplodontia rufa | reverse complement strand
GTGATTTGCCCACTGTCTTCTTCTGCCAATCTTTTCCTTTTGTATCTTGTTTTAATTCTACCTAACTGCTCTACACCTGCTGGCCTCACCTCTGTGCCACCTGGAATGCCCTGCACCTATTCCCTCTGGCATGATTAACTCCTGAGCAATCTTCCAAACTTAGTTCAGACCCTGCATTACCAGGAAACCTTCCCTAACCCACCAGGGAAGTTTCTTTGTGGTCCTCCCAGGATGCCCTCAAGCATCACTCCATCCCTGAATTTGTTGGCTTTATAGAATGTTGCTGTTGACGATGAGTGTGTCTGCCTTGTGAACTCCTGAACAAAAGCACAGAGCAGGTTGTCTTTATAGCCATAGAACTTTATAGCACAACTCCCGTTGTACAATGAACTCTCAAATACGTGGGCAGGCAATGAAAAAATATCACCCAAGAGCTGGTGTCAGGGAACATAGGACAAGGGACATTTATTCTGGGACTGGTAGACAGAATGAGAGGAAAAATATGGAGTGATATACTTTAAATGAGGACTCGTTAAAATCAGGTTCCACTATCACAACCCAGTAAGGACGTTTCTTGGCTCTTTTAATAATAAAGCTCAGTGAGTCTTGGTTTAGGAAGTTAGAAATGTGATCTTGATGTTAAGGTTTGAATCTGAAATGTCCCCCAAAGGCTCATATGTTGAAGGCTTGGTTCCCAATGCAGCAATTTTCAGAGGTGGGGCCTTGGGGAAGTGATGAGTCTGAGTTCATCAATAGATTCTCAATTGGATGGCATTATTGGGAAGAGATGAAAACTTAGGAGGTGGGACCTTGGGGGTGTGTTCTTAGAGACTGTATATTATTCCTGGTCCTCCTCCATCCCTCTGCTTCTTGGATGCCATGTGCAGTTTTCCTTTGCCGTACCCTTCCATGTTGATATGTCTGCCTCACTACGGGCCTAAAAGCAGTGGAGCCAGATGGCCATGAACTGAACCCATGAGCTAAAATAAACTTCACTTTAAATTGTTTTTCTCAGGTATTAGGTCACAGTGATGAAAAGCTGGCTAAAACACTTGGTAACATGATAGGATGGCAGAGTGCAGGTGAGAAAAAGATGTCTATTTCCAAAGCAAAAAGAATCTGAACTGACAAGGAAAAAACAAAAGCAACAATAAAGTTGGCATTCAATCCATAAATCAACGACAAATCCCAAATGGAGTTCAGGGCTATCACATTCTGAATAGAATCTCAGGGCTCTTTATTCCTTGGCACCATCCTTCTTTAGTTCAGTTCAACTCAGTAAATGTGAATTGATCACCCACTGTGTGCTAGCATACTCACTGCTGCAGTGGGCCAGGTGTCAAGCGGCAGCTATGAAGAGGGCGGATACTGTCTCTTTCCCCGTGAATGAAGGACTACAAACATCAAGCAGGGACAGTAATTGTGGATGCCATGAAGAAGTCATAGGAGAATCCTTTGGTCCTTGGGGTCACATCCCCTAAACTAATCTCTGATTTTAGTCACTGTGGGGACACTTCCACACAAGTCCTCATTCCTTGCTGGCATTCCCCTCTTTGATGATTATGCACTGCCAGGTTTTCATGTTCTTCCTTAGAATCTTCTGTAGCTCTGTGGGAGCCCTCTTAGAAATATGGGGTGGTGGTCCTGAAGGAGGTGGCTTCCTTGTGTTTGGAGGGCTTACCAAAATCAATGGAATTTCAAGGTGCTGTAAGACAATATCACAGGGACAATATCACCTGGTAAGACATTCTAAGATCTTCTTAGGAAAGTCTTCTTAAGAAGTGATGTCTAAGCTGAGACCTAGAGGTTGGTAGGAGTTTATCTGGGGAAGGAGATGGATGATGGGTGCACACAGGGCCTGACCTGTAAAAGACCCAGAGTCCACACAGCATGGCCTCTTTGAGAACCTGAAAGGAAACTACTGGGGCTGGAGCAAGAATGAAATGAGGTGAGACTTGGTGCTGAACAGGGATATCTTGGAGAACCTCATAGCCATGGTAAGAATTATGAACTTCATCCTAAGACAATGGATACCAAACAAAAGATTTTAAGTAGGCATGAAGCATATCTGGATTTTTAGAAAAGTTAGTGTTGATTTTAGTATAAAGGGTAGAGGGGAGCAGGGGAGAAAAACCACTTAAAGAGTTGAGAGGTTAAAAGCAATCCAGAGGTTGCATCATGGCAGAGTGATGAGGAGAGGTGGACAGATTCAGTGAGGCAGGTCTTGGAGCCCTGCGTGTCTGATTAGATGTGGTGGTGAAGCTCAGGCTTCTGATTTGATAAACCAAGTGGATATGATGGAAAATCCTTGGGAAATTATTGATTTGAGAAAGACAAGGAATTCTGGTTTTTTTATTCTTTTTTTATTGGTTCATTTTTTAGGTATACATGACATATGATTATACAATGGCATAATTATAAAAGCATGGAGCTTAACTTGTTCTAATTCGGTCTCCAGTTTTTCCCCTTCCCCTCCCTTCCACCCACCCCATTTTTTTTAAATTTACATATATGACAATAGGATATATATTGATATACTTAAAAAAGCTTGTACCTTGTTTTAAGTCAATCCCAGTATTTCCCCTTCTGCCCCCTTCTTCCCTCCCTCTGTACTTGTTAGATATATTTGACAATAGGATAAGCATTGACATTTTAATAAAAGCATGCTCTATAAATTATTCTAATTCAGTACCCAGTATTTCCCCTCTGCCCTCCCCCTGCCATCCTCTTCTCTTCCCTTTACTCTATTGGTCTTTCAGTTATTTATTAATTTTTTTAATTTGGTGACTGTTATAGTTTGAATGTGAGGTGTCCCACAAAAGCTCACATGTGACAATTTGGGAAGGCTGAGGTGAAGTGACTGGGTTCAAAAAAACCTTAACCCAACCAGCGAGTTAATCCCTCATAGGGTGTGGCTGGAGAAGGTTAGTCATTGGGGCTGGCTGGAGAAGGTTAGTCATTGGGGCGTGCCTTTGGGGTATGTATTCTGTATCTGGAATGGAGTTTCTCTCTCTCCTCTCCGCTCTGCTTCTTGATGTGACACCTTGAGCTCCCTGCTCCCTGGAGCTACACCTGCAATCATATTCAGCCTTACCTAGCGCCCTGAGGCATGGAGCCAACCTTCTATGGACTAGACCTCTAGCCCTTAGATAAACCTTTTCCTCCTAAAATTATTCTTGCCAGGTCCTTGGGTCACAGCAGTAAAACTCATTCACATACATGTTGAGATTCACTATGATATGTTCATATATGAACATGAGAAAGTTGTTTGGATCCTTTTGTCACAGGAAAGCAGGGAGCTGAAACTCCAAACCTTGGTTCTTATGTTCCCATGAAAGAAAATTTAAAATCAGACACCAAAAGTCATGCAAGAGGATTTTATTATAAGTGAAAGAGAGGTGAAAGTAAAGTAAAATCAGAGTAAGGCTCAAGCAGAAAGAACTTTCAAGAGAAAGAGAGAGTGGCCCATCTCTGAGCAGAGAGCTATGAAGGAGACAATGCTGTCTCCAAATTTATTGCTGTTTTATGGTTCATTAGAAAATTGGGGTCCTCCTTCAGCAGCCTTCACCAATCAGGTGTTCAGCTCCTCCTTCACATTAGGCAATGAAGTTTTTGACCTCAGTGGGTCCTCTCCAGAACTGTCAAGGTGGCCATCCTATTTAAGGGGCTTCATCTACAAGTCAATCCCATGTTAATGTGGGCATTGGGGTCAATAGTAGTCAGAAGTTACCTCAGTGGCCTGCATTATTAAAGAATACCCCCTTCCGAGCTAGCAGACACCTGGTGCCATAGCTTCTATTTTCATCTCAGCTTCTATGGGTCTTGTCAAGAGATAGTCACATAGATCCTTTGTTCTTGAGGCATCCCTCTCCCCATTATCTCTTTCATTTTTATTTATCCTCAATGTTTGTATACTAATGTTTTATTTGCTTATCTTCCACAACTTATTTATTCGTCTGCCTTGGTGGTAGGTTAAAGAAAACTTCAAGAGTAAACCTGTGGCCTTGTCAAGCATTTCACTGATCATGGCTAGCTACTACCTAACACTTTCATGAACTTTCCCTATTTCGTGCCTCCTTCTTCCATTTCCTTCCCCTTTGTCTGTTCCTCTGTTCTTTTCTTTATCTTGGGTTAGCTTCCACATATCAGAAAGAACTTTCAGTGTTGGTTTTTTGAGACTGGCTTATTTCACTTAGCATGATAGCCTGGGGTTCCATCTATTTGCCTGTGAATGACATAATGTTTCATGGTTAAGTAGTACTCCATTGTGTGTACATCTCACATTTTCTTTATCCTTTCATCAGTTGAATGGCACCTTAGCTGGTTCCACAGCTTAGCTGTGTGAATTGTGCTACTGTAAACATTGATGTGGCTGTATCACTGCAGTATGCTGATTTTAGGTCCTTTGGATATATACCAAGGAGTGGGATAGCTGGGTCAAATGATAGATCCATTCCTAGCTTTTTTTTTTTTTTCTAATCTGCTCTTCATTTCTCCAACACTTAGTTGTGTGCGTGGGTGCTGGGGTTTGAACCCAGGTCCTTGTTCATGCCAGGCAAGTGTTCTAACCATCGAGCCACTACTCCTACCCTCATTCCTATTTTTTTGAGGAATCTCCATACTGCTTTCCCGAGTGGTTGTACCAGTTTGCATTCAGTCTGAGGTGTCTTTTAAAACACTAAGGGGGCGATCCCAGAAAAGTTGAAACTTTAGAGGAATAGAAAGAGACACAAACTAATGACCTTCAAGGATTATTCCCTCCTTTTTGTAAATTAGCAGTTTACTTGCTTAGCAGGTCTGAATTAGCTCATGGGAATCGTTTTAGTCAGCTTTTTGCTGCTACAACCAAAAGACCAGACAAGAACAATTTTAAAGAAGAAAAAATTTATTTGGGGCTCACAGTTTCAGAGGTCTCAGTCCATAGACAGCCACCTCCATTGCTCTGGGACCTGAGGTGAGGCAAAGCTTCACGGTGGATAGGTATGAGGAGGAATGCAATTGAGGATGTGGCACCAGGAAGCAGAGAGTGAAAGAGAGTTCTCTTCTCACCAAAGACAAAATATAAACCCCAAAGGCATGCCCCCAATGACGCACCTCCTCTAGCCACATCCCACCTGCTGCAGTCACCAGCCGGTTAAGCCCTATCAGGGGCATTAATGCATCAAGTAGGTTAAAACTCTTGCAACCCAATCATTTCACCTCTAAACTTTCATGGATTGTCTCACATATGAACTTTTGGGGGACACCTAATATCTAAACATGGGCTCAGCCCAGTGTTGAGCTTGGAGGGACCCCTTTCTAGAATGGTCACTTCCTTGGCCAAGGAATTTCCGCCAGTACAGGGTTAGTGGGAGGCTTCTGCCCTCCCGCACACCGCCTCTATAAATAGGTGGAGTTAAGGGAACACGGTCCCTCCCCACCAAATGGTTGCAGGCTCATCTTTAGATGTCTTCATCAATATCCGTGAAACAGAATCTAGGAAAAAGACTAAAAAAGCTATCTTTATTTAGCATGGAGAAGAGAAGGAGGGAGAGCTGTGATGTTGCTAGGAATAAACTGCTGCTCTTACCTTTTCCTCCTAAGGAGGCCAGAAGAGGTGGACTTGGGATTCAGGTACAGAATTGATTCTCAAGGCAAAGAGAGAGGATTTTTGCCCCCCACTCCCACTCAGGGGACATTCATTTGGAGGTGTTTCGGGTTATTATGACTAGTGGAGGGTGGGTGTGGCTTGCCACTAGCATTGAGCGGGCAGAGGCCAAGCATGCTTCTACATACCCTGCAAGGTACAGGACAGGACAGCCCCTGCAGCAAAGAATTATCTGGCCCCAAACGCCTGTAGTGGCAAGGGGAGATAATTGAATTAGAGGAATTATAGCTTCTCAATTTCTTTTAGAAAAAGAAGAGTCATTCAGTTCCTCTTAAGGGAAAGGGCCTTTTATTTGATTGTTTCTTGGAGGGTATATAGGTTTGGGAACTGGTATTAGGACAGAACAGCAGTCAGGAACCCAGCTCTCGCACCCAGAATGCATGTTTCTATTTGCTTCCTCTCGATAGTGACTGATGGAACTTTTTAAAATTCTAAAGGAAGTAGCTTGATAGACTTTGTCAACCTTCACTGATCCTTTGGAGACTCCATGATAGGCCACTTTCCTGGGCTGCAGCATCCTGGTGGGTGAAGAACACCCTTTGGATAGCAATCCAATTAAAGGCCATTCTTACACAAGCAACAGTCTAGACATCTTCCCTGGAGAGGAGGCCGGGAGCAGGGCTGTCTGAGTTCGAAGAGGATATTGGATTCAAACACACCATAACCAGCATTTATATTGGTCTTTCTGGCACATGGTTCTTTTTCTTGATATAGTAAAGACAGGGTCAGAATACCAAGATATAATTTTTCTCTTTCCTCCAAAGCTGCGCTGTCCAATACAGTATCCACCAGTTGCACCTGGCTTCTTAAGTTTAGATCATTTAAAATTAAACAAAATAGAAAATTCGATGGCAGTAGCCACATTTCAGATGCTCAATAGCCCAACGTGGTAGTCAGTGGCTACCATATTGGACGGTGCAGATGCCTCCATGTGCTGTTGGACAGCACACACTGAAGGAAGGAAATACTGACCAACCTGAAGACTGGACATGACTGGAGAGCACATTTTAGGGTCAGCCCTATAGAGCAATCTGTCTTCTATTCATTCACAGTCTTACTGTATGCATGAAATACTGTGTGTGATGGAGTTTGTTACAGCATTCACGCTTCGACTGGGGATGCCCCACAGCAATTATATGTCTCTGCGCCCTGAAGCAGGAGGTTGGAGAATGATTTTACCTGAGGAGAATGCTGTAACTTACCATTTAGAAGGATACTTACTATCCATGTCGAAAATCAAGAAGTATTTGAGGAGCTATGAATATTGCATAATAAGCTTTTCAAATTTCATGACAATAGACGACACACAGAAATTTACAGTCCATGAGACCAGACTGATCAGCCTCGCTGATGTGCCTAAACAAGCCTTCCAGATCTTTCTTTCCCAGCTCCCATCTTCCTGTGCTCTCCTCTGCTACCCTGGTCTTACCTTGCCGCTAAAGAATACTCATGTTAGGCCTGGAGTGGTGCCTTAGTGGTTACAGTGCTTGCTTGACATTCAAGAGGATCTGGGTTCAAACCCAAGCATCACATACACAAGTAAGTCTCAGAAAAAATAAAAATCAAATGAAAAAAATAAGTTAATTCTAAGATTTGTTTTGTTTTTAGCCAGGCACAAGACCCTGTCTCAAAATAAAAAATAAAAAGGGATAGGGATGTGGTTCAGTGGTTAAACCCCTCTAAGATCAGTCCCTGGCATGAAACAGAAAAGAAAAAAGAATACACACCTTTTCCTCCCTTTGTAGTTGTCATTACTGTTGTTCACCCAATACTCCCAGTCATCCATTCAGGCTTAGGAAAGGATGGCACTTCTGTCCCTTGTCACCAGGGACCCAGCCCATGTGACAAATCTGGCTGGTGAACGGAAGTGCCCTGAGCACTTTTTCAGAGCACCTGATTGCTGATGTGGGTCCTTGCAGAGGTCTCTTTTTGGCACAGGTCACCAGCAACATTCATGATTGCGGCTGCTCCACCATCCTGAATCCCGGCTTGTTTGATGGCCCTGGCAATCCCTGGCAATCCCTGGCATAATGTAGGCAGGAAATAAACCTGTGTTGATTTCAGACACTGGTATATGGGACTTTCTGTTTTTTTAATCAAGGCATAATCTGGCCAGTCTGGCAGGTCACTGTACCTTTCACATATTCATACCCTCAGCATCAGTAGTTACGACTTTGCAATCTGGAATATTCATTAGCTAAGGTTGTTTCCTGTTATTGAGGGAAAAAAAAAAACAAATGAGTTGAAACTTTTTATATCAGTACTGATCACTAAATTTGGATGCTGACATAACCTTTTTTTTTAATTGATTAAGGCTTTTGTACTCAAAGAAGGGACCTCTTCATCTGCTGAGAAAGGAAAACATTTCTTCTCTAAACAGGCTATCTCCTTGGTTCCTTGGAGAATGATCTTAAAGCTAACAACATCTTTGGAAAAGTAACTCATAATGGTTAATAATAGCAACAGCCCCCAGCTACTCAGGAGGTTGAAGCAGGAGGATCACAAGTTTAAGGCCAGCCTTGGCAACTTAGCAAGATTCTGTCTCAAAAAAAGGAGGCAGGGTTTGGGATGTGGCTCAGTGGTAAAGTGCCCCTATGTTAAATCCCAATACCACAAAAACATCAATGAGTCTAAGAGTAAAATAAAGCCCTGAAGAGGGATTGACAGGAATTGTCTCAATCAGGGGAAATAGACCCCCGGCTCCTGGGCCATTCATTCATTTATTCACTCACTCACTCACTCACTCGTTAGCACATATTCACTGAGCTCAGCCCAGATGGAGCTTATGTCCTGGTGGGGGTCACAAGCAATAAACAGGCAGACAAAACACAAAGAAGGAAACAAACAGGAAATGAGATGGAATAACTGGGGGAAGGAGTGGAAAGGAAGGGCTCACTGAAGGGGTGGTGCTAGGAGCTGAACCTGGAGACAAAGGAGGCTGTCGTGTAAAAAGCAAAAGAGCAGCCAAGAGGAGAAACAGTGGTGCAGAGGCCTGGGAAGGAAAAGGCTTAGTATGCACAATAAATGTGGGACCCAACCCCAGCTTGACCGGGGTGTGGCGATGGAGGGGATAAGTAGAACCAACCCCTGAATCAGAGAGGCGGGCAGGGCCTTCAGGCCAAAGCAAGGACATGAGTTTCACTCCGTGAGGAACAGCAAGCCCTTGGAGCAGCCTGGGAGAGGGACAATGCCTGCAAACTCTTCCTGCAAGGGCCCAGCAGGAACTATTTTAGGTAGAGTAGACCACAGGATCTCAGCTGCAACAATACAGCTCTCTGGAAACAGACAGTCGATACATAAATGAATGAGCATGGCTGTATTCCAATAAAACTCCACTTATGGACAATAAAATCTGAATTTCATAATATCTTGTGTCACAAAATATTATTCTTCTGACTTTTCTCCACCGTTTAATAATGCAAAAATCATCTTTAGCTCGTGTGAACCATACTAAACCAGGCACCTGCCCAGAGTTAGCCCACAGGGTGTAGTAGGCAGACTCCTGCTTTGGATTCTTGATTCAAATCACTCAGGCAGGAGGGCAGGGGCAGCAGCCCTTCAGGAAGCTTTCTCATAGCCATGCCTCAGGAGGTGACAGAGGCTTGACTGGTGGTTGCAGTGGAGGTGCGAGAAGGATTGCAGCTGTTTGGGGACTAGAGCCCAGGAGCAAGGTGGAAAGGTAAGAAGAGAGAGGAGGCAAGGACACCTCCGTAGTAGTGCCATTTGCTGAGAGGTTCGGCTGGGAGGGAGTAGGTCCAGAGGAACCAGGAGTCCAACATTCTAACTGGGCCACTTCAAGGTGGTTTTTGCTTACTTTTTTTTTAAACCCAGGGGCACTTAACCACTGAGCCACATCCCCAGCCCTTTCTACATTTTATTTTGAGACAGGGTTTCATTAAGTTGCCTAGGGCCTCGGTAAGTTGCTGAGGCTGATTTTGAACTCCTGATCCTCCTGCCTCGCCCTCCCGAGTCACTGGAATTACAGGCATGCTCCACCACATCCAGCTCTGCTTACATCTTGATGAACTTAGCCAAACTTGATTTGGAGCTCAGGAAGCAGACTGTCTCCACACCTGAATTTTTCCAGCGCCTGTTGATTCTAAGCTGTATGACTTTGGGCAAGTCACTTATCTTGTCCCGGTAATGCAAATTTTCTGCTATCCCCTGTCTACCTAGCAGTGAGGAGGGAGTGAGATTTCATTTGAATCTGATAAGGAATTCTCTCTGGTCTCAGGACCTCAGTACTCCTGCCCTCTCCCCTCCAAATCTAATTCCAAAGGAATTAATGGAATTGGTGGGCAAGTCTTTAAATTGTGTGAGAAATGGTTATTTCACGCATTCATTGCACCCCTGAACTTTCTGAAAAGCACCTTTAAAATTCTCAATTTTTTTCTACAGAGTTCTCTCTGGTGTTGCTGGCTCAGTCTTCCAGAGTGTTACCCCCAATCTTCTTTTTTTCCGTTTTCCTTTATCTTCTTCTCCTGTGCTCACCCTGATGGATAAGGAAAATTACCAGAAATCACTCATGTGAACCAGACAGCAAAACCCCTACTCACTGTTTTGAAATCTACTGACTGGGGTCCTTATCAGAAAAATCACACTCTACCAAAACGCTGGTATGAACCAGAAAACTCACACCTGGGCCCCCTTCCCCCTCATTCCCTCTATATCTATGCCAACTGTAAATGGCAGATAGGTCCCAGACTCCCCTGGGCCCCCTCCACAGGTTTCTCCCAATAAACCTGTGCTACTGTTTACCTGCTGCTCCCCCCTCTCTTTCCTTCATTCACCTCTTTCCTTACATAATGGTGCCGAAACCTGGATGGGAAGATGGAGCTCTTATGCTCCCTCCTGTACTCCCAATTCTGCATTCCTCTTCATGTATCCCTCTTTACTTTCCCCTCATAAAAGATGTGAGATTCAGAGCACCCTCCAAATTAGCTATAGCTAAACAGCAGCCAGTTCATGACCCGAAATCAACTCCCCCCGGGCGAGATTTTTGCAGCCTTATTGCTACGCCAAAGGAGCAAGAACTTTTCTGAGTTCTTCGTTGGTGTCCTCTGGAAATCTCATTCTTGTCTCTCCCCTCCTTCTGTCCAGCCAGACCTCCAGATCACAGAACTATTCTCCATTTATCCCCACATGCAACACTGGTTATACGAATCATCTCACTGCAGAGATCAGACACTGGGTCTCTTGCAGAGGCAATCTGCTAGAGAATCCTTCATTTCTGGAACCCGGGGGTCCTTACCTTGGAGCCACCCACTTGCTCCCAAGTGATTGGGATCAGCCACCTGGTGGCAAGGAGTAAACAGAGAACTCTCCTGTCACCTCCATCATACCTCTCCATTACTGAATGGCTTGAATTCAGAATTTGGGACCTTTGATCCAAAAATAGGAACAGATGTTGATAACTTTCTACAACAAAATGGCAAATGGTCTGAACCAGGACTGGTGTTTCAAGGTTCCCACCAAGGGTGGCTCCTCTTGACCTTCCCTTGACCTCAACTGGGTCTCTCTCTTGCTCTTGCGCTCTCTCTCTCTCTCTCTCTCTCTCTCAATCTCTACCACCTCTCTCACTGGCTGCTGCAGTAAGGACGATTCACATCACTGGACATCACATCCACCACCGGCCATAACCTACTGGGTGAGTGACCCACACTGACTCTTCTGGATTCCTGGCTTTCTCTCCTCTGGAGTCCTTGGGGACCCTCCTTAGTCCATCTTGTCCACCATGGGCCATATTCCACAAAAGCTTCCATGAGATGCCCCCTTGATGTGCCTTCCAAAACATATCCAAACCCTGGGTCTCCAAGACAGTCAAACCTAAAAGACCCGTCAATCTACCAGTGAGTGAGTCGCCCCTTTCTCTTTCTGTTTTGTTGTCTTATAGCAACCTGCCCCAATGTTAGTGGATGGCCTAACAGTCACTGGCCTAAAAATGGCCTATTTGACTTACAAATTCAGAGTTCTTTAAAAATTCTCCATTACAATGGCAAATGGTCTGAGGTTCCCTATGTCCAAGCCTCCACTCCACCCTGGTACCTCTACTCCAGACCTTCTCTCTGCCCAAACTGCTCAACTTTTCACATTCTCTTCAATGAAAAACCCTTCAAAGGATCCCTCTCTTGGGACCCCTCCCTCTTTAGGAGTTCTTCTTCCTTTATGTTACTCTAAATCCTGTTTCTTTGCTCTATCTAATCCTGTGTCCATGGATTTCATTCCTTAAATTTACGAAACAGAACCCACCCAGTCAAGCTCCGTGTTCCATTTACAGGGATTCACCTGGGATCTTCAGCAGGGTGAGTGAAATGGACAATTGCTCTATCACTTTTCTTCCGGAAGTTCTCTACTCCATTTTGTACACTCTCTATCAAAAATACCAGGACCCTGTCAGCCAAATGGCTGCCAGACTCAAGACTCAGAGGAAAGACTTTGCGGGAGTGAGATTCATCAATCGCTCTCTGCCTTAGCAGAGATGTTAATCTGATCTTGACTTATTTTCCTATCACTGCAATGCATTTGATCAAGAAACTGAGGTCTCTCTAACAAGAACCCTAATTCTCTGGCCAGGGATAGTCCCTGGTATGAATGCAGGGTCTCTAGAAATGGCCTAAAGCCAATTGATTGCCCTTGGAATCTCCACCTCCACTTTAATCTCCCTTCATGGCTTCTTACCTGATGGTAAAGGGAGGGCCTCGGAAGCTCCTTGAATAACAGGTTGAAATAACTTCTTGGTGTGATCTAAGGACTCGTAAGGCAGAATCCTACCCATCAATCTACTAGTGAGTGAGTCGCCCCTTTCTCTTTCTCTCTCGTCTTGTAGCAACCTCCCCCAATGTTAGTGGACAAACAGATGTGAATGGTAGGAACACTGGGATAACAGAATAATTCTATCAAATGGGCCCACTGTGCTGACTCCACATGCTTTCTTTTCCAAAAGGTAATTTACCTGCAGGGGAGCCTGCCTGATCTAAGTGAACAAGCTATGTCACATTCTTCAGCAAACTACCTGTTATCTGCAGAAGAAATGCAGGCCCAAAATAATGTTAAAGGAGGAACCCAAGTTACCCTGAAGGAGAAGATTTTTTTGAGACCAAATCCTGAAACTCAGGAAGATAAGGTTAATTCCTTCTAACTAGAATCCAATTAGAATCTGTCAGCATGGGCCAAAGTGACCTAGAGTTGCCATGGCAGTAAGGGCTTGAAAGTCTGTTGTCATCTTGCTGTCATTCAAAAGTTGAGTTGGGAGCTGGAGCGGTGGCTCAGCGGTTACAGAGCTTGCCCAGCATGCGCAAGTACGCAGGTTCAAACCCCAGCACCATGTACACAACTAAGTGTCAGAGCAATGAAAGCCATGTGAAAAACTAAAATTGATTCTCTCTCTCTCTCTCTCACTGTCCCTCTGTCTTTAAAAAAAAAATAAAAAGTTGAGATGGACCTGGGTGGGACTCTCTGTAAACTTCTCTGGGATTCCCAGTAAAACTGGAAGTTCAGGAATGGCAATATCTGAATATCTTTTGTTTACCTCAAAAAACGCTATTTGAGTCTTTTAAATGTGTTTTTATATAAATTGTTGGTAAATGGTAAAAGGAGTTTAAGCTTGCTTTGTTTCTGGATCTTTACCAAAAGCGAGATTACTAAGATTTAAAATTCCAACAGGTATAATTCTATATACAAAGAGTACAAAAAGTTTCAGCTCCATTTCAATTAAAGTAATGTAAATAGCATAAAATATATGATGTTATTAAGAGGGGTAATTGAAAAAGTCAGACATTTTATAAGGATTATGTCAGAATGCAAATTTAAGAAAGGATCAGCAACTAGAAAAGAGACATAAAAGGTTATAGGTATGGAAATATACTTGGTATGGAAATTATAAAGAAAAAAATTTTCTGGATGAAACAGAATTCTAAATAGCAGAAGGTTTATGGGGAGTAAATCTCAAATGTTTCTTCTCTTGTTAATTCAAATTTATATTTTCCTTGTAAAACTTTAAAATTGTTGCCTATTAGTGTTTTGCAGAAGTACCACTTCTATCAGAAAAACCTGAGCTAAGACATGCCATCACCTACAGGACAGATAAAATAGAATACTAACTTCAAGCACTATTACTGATCAAAATTAAACAAAAGGGGTAAATATAAAACTGTACACATTAAAATTAAAGCCCAGTATTCCCACTTTAAGACTGGTGAAACTGGCCTGCTGATGTTTAATACCAAAACTAGGATACCAAAGTTAAGGAAGTTAAAAGGTTAAGGGAAAAGTCGATATTTTGGCCCTTGCCCTCTTTGGTCAGCCAAAACTCAGGGGACAAGGGGACTTTTGGCGCAAAGAGGATGGTCATTGGAAAGGTAAAAGCCCCTAATGATTCCAAGGGAACCCACATGTGGTCAGCAAGACCCTGACCCATCCTGGCAGATGGCACCACTGACTGGTAGAGGAAGGCTAAAAGAGCCAACAGGCTCTCACATGTCCCCAAGAGTGGCTCCTGAGGAATCTATGCTGATCTAGGAATAGATAGGCAAAAAAGTCAATTTTGACCAACTTGGTCTGAAAACACATGGAAGGAGAGTTATAACCAAAGCTCAGCCGTACATGGGCATTTGAAAGGAAAGACACGGATTCTTTTAATGTAACTCAAAATATATGCTGTGTCATTCTTCCTACAGGTAAATAAAACTGGGAGATTATGAAGAAAGGGTTACAGTAGACACTAAAAGAGTCACAAGTTTGTTTTAAGTCAATTTGAGATCCACAAATTACCCTAACCTCATTTATAGATAAACTCAACCTGTTCTTCACCGGTATGATTGTTTAGTTCTAATATTTAAAAAACCACCTTATAGAAATCAGATGGCATTTCCCAACTCAAGGAGTCATCTGTGCCATTATAAAAATTAAATGTGTTTCTAGCAACTCTTCTAGGATTTCTAAAGCTGTGAATGGCCTCCACTCACCAGTAAATGGCATGTCAGACCACACCCTAAGCTCTAGTAAGTTACTATCTTCATGGTCTTCAAAGGCTGGCCGGTAACACTGATTGTTTTATACTAATTGCTTGCAGAGAATAATGTTCTGCTGCATTGTTTATTGCTCTAGCATGATCCCTTCCCCGAGGACACCATGTCCAGTCACCTGCCAACCACCACCATCAACCTCGGGACTGCCCTGATGCACGAGATGTCTAGAGTCCTTTAAGCACCAGGTGGTATGGAAGCATGAGCCTCCGTGCAGCTGCCTCCCAGCCTCTAACCGAGGCCCCCCAGATAGCCCCTCTGGAGAGCTTCCCTGACTGCCACAGCCAACGCCCCACTGCCAGCACTGGAGAAGCCAGAACAGTCATCACCCTTTTCCCCCAAAGGCAGTCAGGGGCCTCTTCAGAGGGGATGTTGAGGCAGGACAGAGATCCTTTGTAAGAAGATAGAAAAGGGGACCTGGGAGAATGGGATCCCACCACCCCAGACTAAAACCCTAGGCCAAAACCTTCTTGTTTTTGGCTGCCTGAATGGAAGGCCCCACTCACATGTAGATGACCAACTCCTATTCTTGGCAGGAGCATCTTAACCAAATTCAACGCCTCCATTCATTTTAACACCCACCTTAGCCCCTCACACCCCTTTATCCTCTCATGCCATTTATTTCCCCTCTAACATCCCTGTCAGCTCTCCTCCCTGAGGTGTCAGCCTCAGTGTGGGATATCTCCAAGCCCACTGTGACCACCCACCACACTCCCGTTTAAATTTCCCTTCAAGACCCTGCCTCCAGGTAAACTAAGTTATCTCCTACCACCTCTCTGGCTGCTTCATTATAACCAGGGAATCTGCTTCCTAGGCAGAATTAATACTTATGTCTGTTTACCTACTAACTGGATAAAAACTTGATATCATTGACCCAACTAGAGTCTGGAATGATGGATATGGGAAATTACCAGAAATCACTCGTATGAACCAGACAGCAAACCCCCTACTCACTGTTTTAAAATCTACTGACTGGGGCTCTTATCAGAATGTATTGGCTCTGGGCCCTTAACAGAAAAATCATACTCTACTGAAATTCCTGTTTTAACCAGAAAATTTGAAACTCGGCCCCCTTGCCCTCATTCCCACTGTATCTACCCCAGAGGGGGACCCAGTGGAGTCTGTGACCCACCTGCTGCAGGCCCCTGCCCTGCAGGTTTCTCCCAATAAACCTGTTGAGCAACTGCATTCATCTCTTTCTTTCCCTCATTTTCCCTCTTTCTTTACACACCCTCTTGTTGGTCTCTCACGCTACCCACTCAAAATCCCCCCTGGCTGGGTTGTGGTGATGGAACGGTTCAGTATCTTGACTGTGGTAGACACATGGACCTACACATGCAACAAAATTGTGTAGGCCTAAACACACACACACACACACACACACACACACTCCAAGTAAACTTGAGAAACTGGAATAAGATTGGTAGATTGTATCAATGCCACTTGTCCAGTTGTGACATAGTAACTATAGGTTCCCAAGATGGTACCCTCTAGGGCAAAGTGAGTTAAGGGCATGTGGAATCGCTGTGTTGTTTCTTATAAATGCATGTGAATCAACAGTGATTTCAAAATAAAACATTCAATTGAACAAAACACACACACACACACACACACACACACCTGGTTTATAAACCCCACTCAACAAGTTAGAAGCTAGCCTAGCCTTGGGAGTAGAATTTGCTCATTGGGAGATGAAACAATTTACTTTTATCTATGAAATTTTTTATGAAATCAAAGCTAACAAATATATCCCCCTCACTAGCCAAGCAAATCATTCCTTTTTCAAACGTGATGAGATTTAATTTACCTTACCCTACAAATAAGAAAACACTTTAAAAAATATGCCCAGGTGATGAAGCATGTTCTGATTAAGCCAGCTTTTACCCAGCACCCACTTAGCTGCAGATTCAGGGGAGGCCACAGTAGAGTCAGGCAGCTGGTGTCAGTCAGGTGAGGAGGTGTGGGTGGAGGTGAGGAGGTGTGG
>PVKS010040416.1:0-16644 GCA_004027875.1 Aplodontia rufa | reverse complement strand
TTTCTGATACAGGTTAATTATACCTTATCCAAAATACTTGGTACCAGAAGTGTTTCACATTTCAGATTTATTTTTTTTAATTTGGAAATATTTGCATACACATAATGAAACATCTTAGTGATAAGACCCACATCTAAGCATGCTACTCATTTATTTTCCATATGTATCTTATTATACACAGAGTCTGAAGATTATATGTATATATATTTTGGGTGTGCTGGGGATTGCATCCAGGGGAGCCCTACCACTGGACTATACTGCCAGTCCTCCTAATTTTTACTTTGAGACAAGTTCTCACTAAGTTGCTGGGCTGGCCTTGAACTTGCCATCAGCTTCCTGCGTTACTGGTATTACAGGTGTGTGCCACCACACCTAGCTGGAATTTTTTTTTCAGTACTTGAGATTGAATGCAGGGTCTCATAGATGTTAGGCAGGCATGCTATCACTGGGCTATATCCTTAGCCCCCTGATAATAATTTTCTACAATATTTCTATTGCCTACATGTGTGTTTTATTTTTTAAGAGATAGAGAGATAGTGAGAGAGGGAGAAAGAGAGAATCAATTTTATTTAGTTTTTCATTTGGTTTTTGTTGCTCCAGCACTTAGTTGGTTATGTCCTACTGGAGTCTGAACCAAGGTCCTTGCACATGCCAGGCAAGCACCATAACAGCTGAGCCACCACTCCAGCCCCATAGTGTGCCTGTGTTTTTACTGTAAATTGTCACGTGAGGTTAACTGTAGAAATTTCCACTTGTGGAATCATGTGGGTTCTCAAAAAGTTTTATATTTTACAGCATTTTGGATTTCTGATTTTTTGATTGTGGATGTCCAATCTATGTAATTGTTTGGGAATGATTGGATTACATTTCTTAAAGATGTTTGCGTTTTTAAAAAGGATGCCAATTAGAAAGCCATGGTCAACAAACAAGTATTTACCCTACACTGTAAAAGCAGACTTAGATCACAGAGTCTTAGGGCTGCCTTAGGGCCCTGGCAGTTTGCAGACCTGAACGAAGGCCATTGGTGTCAGACGTTAGGGAGTGGTCCAGACTGGGCTGAACTGGAGTGTGCAGCCCACCTCATACTTGGCGTTCGGATAAAGAACAAAGTGAACATTGAGCAGACCAACAGAACTTGTTTATAATCTTTTTTTACCACAGGGTCTCCTGTTAATGACTTCTGTATTGTTATTTTATTTCAGAAAATATCAAACATACAGAAAAGCTGAAAGAATAGTCCCATGAACATCTCTCTGGGTCTTCCAGATTCTCCAATTAGCACTTTTGTTCTTTATTTTCTTTCTGTATACACTTTTATATCTACATACACATATACACACACATACATATTTTTCTGAACCATTTGAAAGTTGCAGACATCATGCTTCATCCCAAGTAATTTAGCATACATTTCTAAGAATCGGTATATTCACATAAGTAGCCAAAATATCATTATCACAGCTAATTTTGGCACCTCAAAAATTAGCAACAATTTTGTAGTATCATTTTTCTCCACATTTTTTAAAGAAAGAGGAACAGTAACAGAGAGAGGATCAATTTTATTTAATTTTTCACATGACTTTTATTGCTCTAACACTTTGTTGTGTACATGGCGCTGGAGATCAAACCTGTGGCTTCACACATGCCAGGCAAGCATTGTAACCACTGAGCAACACCGCTCCAGTCCCTTTTCCATGTTTTTTATTGGTGCATGATGGTTGTACATATTGATGGGATTTGTTGTTATATATTTGTACATGCACACAATATAAAAAACAATTTGGCCAATATCATTCCTGAACACTTTCTTTCTCATTCCCAGTTCCATAGCATTATTTGGCATCTCTTCTGTATTCAGATTCCTCGGTTATCCCCAGAATGCCTTATTCCTTGTCCCACACAATTTAGGTTCAAGAATGAAGGTTCATAATTACACTTATTTCTTACACCTCTGTAATCTCTAATCTCTTAATATATACTGTTTCCTTACCTTTTTCTTTTCTTTCTTCTTCTTCTTTTTTGTTTTTTTTTTAAAGAGAGAGGAACAGTGAGAGAGAGAGAATCAATTTTATTTAGTTTTTCATGTGGCTTTCATTGCTCTGGCACTTTGTTGTGTATGTGGTACTAGGGTTTGAACCCATGTCCTTGCACAAGCCAGGCAAGCACTGTAACCACTGAGCCACTGTTTTTGCCCCCCCCTCCCCGTTTCACTTTCTAAAATGACATTGACTTTCCTTCTTCCTTCCTTCTTTTCTTTTTTCCTTTCTCTTTTCCTCTATTCTGTTTTTCCTTCAGTGCTCTATTGTTCATACTAGCCAAGCTTTCTACCACTGAGCCACATCCCCAGCCCCTGACACTGAGTTTTGAAAAATTCAGGTTAATTGTCTTGTACAATATCCAATATCCTGTGTTGTCTGCTTGATTCCTTATAACATCATTTAACTTGTTTCGGTATTCCTTGTTTTTACTGTTATCAAAAATAAACTCTAGGGACTCAGCAGTTATGCTGCTTGCCTGGCATGTGTGAATACAGGGGTTCAAGCCCTAGCACCACGTACATACGAAGACTTGGAATACCAAAGGCTACATGCAAAACTAAATAAAAATTGATTCTCTCTTTCTCTATTTCTCTCTCTATTTCTCCCTTTCTCTTTTAAAAAATAAAATAAAATAAACTCTAGGGGATAGAGTGGTGGCTCAGTGGTTAAAGCACTTGCCTAGCATGCACAAGGATGCAGATTTGAAGCCCAGCACCACATACACAACAAAGTGTTGGAGCAACAAAAGACACATGAAAACTAAGTAAAATTGATTCTCTCTTTCTTTCTCTCTCGCTGTGCCTTTCTCTCTTAAAAGGAAAGAGCTTAAGAAAAATAAACTGGAGGTTTCCTTAGATTCATGTTAGTATTTTTTGGCAAAAATACTTTATAGCTATGGTTATACTATTAAGAGTTTCTTTTTTAAACAGAGATCCCTTATTGTATGTATTAAACTTAAATGTGTATTTATATTGCATGTTACATCATGGAGATATAGTAGGTAAAAGAAGAGAAAAAGTGTGAGTTTTACAAGGAGATTTTAATGCCTGGTCTGTGCTCACTAGCAGCATGAACAAATGAATTAACCCCGGTAAATTAGCTTCTCACAAAAGATCAGAGAAGACAGCCACCCCTGGGAACCTTCATGAAAGGTGTCCATCTACTCCATTTCCTGGCACTGTTTTACAATGGGGACTTTTTTCTGGCACCCCTCATGCTGGCTCCTTCCACCCTTACCCCAGTATTAAATGCTAGCAATTCTCCAAGAGTCTTCACCCAGAAAACATGGGAAATCTCTCCCTGGAAGGGTTGTGAGAAATGAAGATTCCCATACATGTAAAGTACTCCCCAGATAGTCTGCCATGTCATAACATGCACAATATACCATCACTTTTACTTTTATTACCAAAATATTTGCTTAAAAAAAAGATGGAACTTCAAATAGGACAAGGAAGTGGTGCTGTATGGAAGAGAGAAATATTCAGTTTCTAAGTTGGTTACTTCAAAAGCCTTCCAAGAATGTTTGTGCTTATGCTGAGACCTCAATACATGTTCATCTGGGTCAAAGCTGTGATACAATAATCGTTTATATGTACGCAGTCCTTTAGAGTTTATAGAGCACATTCACAATTCATTGTCATCTTCAGTACTAGAGATCACATGGTCTTAACGCTTAGCCCAAGGACACAGAGCAATTGGTAGGGGAGCTCAAATTGGGGGTTCTGATGGGAGGACAGACTTCTCCTGCTGAAAATGTGCAGCTTGGAACAGACACCAAATGTCTTCTTTCTAAATTCCTGACCAAGGGACTGTTTCCTTATGGTGTAGGTTATTGAGAGGGCTGGTTAATGCTCTTTGAGTCTATTTCAGAGTTACAGCCCCTCATCTGTCATGTTTTATCTGCATTAGTGACATTTCCTGTACTGATGTGTGTTGTCAGTCATCAGAAGGCTTTAGCTCTTTAACTCTATGCTAAATGACTGTTTAATAAGCCTGAATTAACACTGTCACATGCAGCTACAGTTTCGATCTGGAATGTTCTCCTAGATCCATGTGTTGAAGACTTGGTCTTCAACCTGTGTAGCTATCAGAAGACAAGGGAAACTTTGTTAGGTGGTGCCCAGTGGAAGGAAGTGAGGTCACTGGGGATGTGCCTTGAAAGGCATACTGGGACCCTAGCTCCTTCTTTCTATTTCCTGAGTACTGTAAAGTTGACAGCCCTCCCCATTTATGTACTAAAACTTCTAAAACCCTGGGTTTCAAAACAAAACTTTTTTCCCTTTAGGTTTATTTATGTCAGCTATTTGTCACAGCAAGGGAAAGCTGACTAACATATATGCATACTGAAAATGTATTTGAACCTTAATTGGATTAACTTCCTTGCTCATGTTGTGTAGCATTTAATTGATCAAATGAAAGAATTAGTAAAAGAATGGCCCTTGTTTTTTGAAGAATTGGTATTTCTCAAATTTGACCTTGATAATTTTTCTTGGTTATGTACAACTCTTTTTTGAATAAGAAAAATTCTGTTGTTGTCGAAAAAGCTATCTTTCGTTTAGTAAACTCTTAGTGTGGCACAAACCATCTTAAAGGGCCAGCTGTAATCCCAGCAATTCAGAGTTCAATTCTTAGCAACACACACACACACACACACACACACACACACATATCTTAGAGTATAACTTCTTCTTTGTTATTTGGTTAATTCACTTGTAGATATTTTCTAAACAGTTTTATAATTCGTTATTTGTACCACATAATTATTATTTTAAGGGAGAAAGAGGGAGAGAGGGAGAGAAAGAGAAAGAGAATCAAATTTTTTAATTTATTTTTTCATCTGGACTTTGTTTCTCAGACACTGAGTTGTGTATATGGTGCTGGGTTTTGAACCTGGGTCCTCAAGTGTGCCAGGCAAGCACTCCAATCACTGAGTCACTGCTCCAGCCCCACCACATGATATTTAGAACTGTACTGCTTATTTTCCAAATAATTTTGTATTTTCTCATTATCTTTTTTGCTAACGGTTTCTATATGCCTATTACTTGATATTTTATCATAACTCTATGATGTCATGAGAACAGATTCATCTTTAACCATTTATAAGTTGCTGAGATTGGTTTTGCTGTCCAGTGGATGTCAATTTTATAAACATTCCAAGTTCACCTAAAAAGGTTTTCTGAGGCTGCTAGTGGGAGAGTTCCCTTTGAAAGTGGTGCCAAGGGGCTGAAGTAGTGGCTTAGCAGTTGGAGCATTTGCCTGGCAAGCGTGAGGATCCAGGTTCAAACCCCAGCACCACATACACAACTAAATATTGGAGAAACGAAGGCCAGATGGAAAACAAATAAAATTGATTTTCTCTTTCTCTCTCACTCACTCTTTCCCTTTCTCTTAAAAAAAGAAAAGAAAAGAAAGTGGTGCTAAGTTTATGAACCTTGTTCAAATCTTCTATGTACTTATTGATGAGTTAATTTTTTGCTTAGTTTGAATGTTGCTTATTCCATCATATGCTGAGAAAAGTATGTTAAAAAATCTCTCACTAAAACATGTGACTTGGCTCAGTGTGATGGTATACTCATGTAATTTCAAGGACTCTGGAGTCTAAAGAAGGAGGATTGCAAGTTCAAGGCCAGTCTGTGCAATTTGGGAAGGCTATATCTCAAAATTAAAAAAAAAAGGGCTAGGGATGCAGCTCAGTGGTAGAGCATGCCTGGGTTCAGTCCCCAGTAACAATGCCCCCACACACACATTGTGATTTCATGTCTTTATTGTTTGCTATTAAATGCATTCTCTGATAAACACTAATTTGATAATAGCATGGCTGTGCCACATTTCTTCCAGGTAGTATTCACATCCTTTTCCCCACCTTTCCCCATTTCTCTTCCAAAAGCTTTGAGTCATTTGAGTATTTTATGTACATCGCCGTAATATTTCTTTTAAATATATTTTTGTTGACCTTTTAAAATTAAGTTATAGACATTACGACTGTTCAAACTAATGCTTTGGCATATGTCTCCAAAAATAATCCCCTAACATCACACCCATGCTAAGTTAACCTCAGCTGGCTCTAAGGTGACTTTTAGAACTGTGTGTGTCACTGAGTATAATCATATGGCTCTTTGTCTTTCTAAATCTAGAATAAGATAAATTAATTGATACGCTGTTATGTCAGAAGTAGCCATAAGGAAATGAAATAGACATTTCAAAAATCACTCTAAAAATTAGGTAAGTCGGGGGACTGGAGCAATGTCATGTTTGCCTGGCAAATGTGAGGACTTGGGTTTGAAGTGCAGCACCACATACACAACTAAGTGACAGAGTAATGAAACCAGATGAAAAACTAAATAAAATTGATTCTCTATTTCTCTCTCTCTCTCTCTCTCTCTCTCTCTTTCCCTCCTACCCTCTCCTCCCTCTTCTAAGGGTTCCCAGGAAAGTTTTCCAAATTTTAAAATTCCAGTGAGCTGAAGCTTACTTACTATGTTGAAATGGATGTCCAATTCAAAGCAGACACACCATGTGAATCCTTGTGGACAGTCTGGGTACTTACAGTGCATACATGGTTTTTGGCCACCTTTGTAAAAGCTGAGGATGTCAAATACTGTCCCAGGCTATCTGGAAAGGAGGGCATTTCCATGTGACCTGGAATAGACTTTTCAAATTGACCCCAGTCTTTGGTGCAGCATTTATGCAAAGAAGCAGGCACCAGTGGAAATTCACGTGGGATATATCTGTGGTTCCAGCAGCCACGAGGGGGTTGGATCTGATATACATGGTCGAAGTGGTAGTTTGAGCCAGCATTTAGTTGCTGCCAGTGATGCCAGAAGGGCTAGGGCATGATTTTCATTCTGATTCTAGCTAATATATAGTTCCTTTCTTTCTTTTTCTCTTTTCTCCCCTTCCTTCCTCCCTTTCTGCCATCCCTTTTTTAGTACTGGATATTGAACCCAAGGGTGCTCTAACACTGAGCTACCTCCCCTGCCCATTTTATTTATTTTGTTTATTTAATTATGTATGTATTTACGTATTGGTACCAGGGTTGAACCTAGGGTTCTTAACCACTAGCCTTTTGTTTTTTGTTTTTGTTTTTCTTAAGAAAGAGGGGGCAGTAAGAGAGAGAGAGAGAAGCAATCTTTATTTAGTTTTTCACATGACTTTCATTCCTGGGACATTTGATTGTGTATGTGGTGCTGGGGTTTGAACTTGTGTACTCGCACATGCCAGACAAGCGCTGTAACCACTGAGCCACTGCTCCAATCCCAACAGTCCTTTTTATTTTTTATTTCAAGGCAGGGTTTTGTTGAGTTTCTTAGGGGCTCACTAAGTTGCTGAGGCTAGCTTTGAATTTATAATCCTCCTGCCACAGCCTCCCGAGCTGATGGGATTACAGGCATGTGCCACCATGCCCAGCCCTTTTTATTTCATTTTGAGACAGGGTCTCACTCAGTTTCTGAGGCTAGCCTTAAACTTTCCTACCCTACTACCCCTGCCTTGGGAGTCTCGGGGATTATAGGCACATGCCTTCACACCTGGTTAGTGTTTCTTTTTCTTGCCCATTTACCTAGCCTAGTTGTCTCCCACCTTTCCTGATCCTCTGCCAAATCCCAGGATCTTTTAATCATTTATTTTTCTGTGGGACCTAATTCTGTTGCTTCTGAAAAAGAACTTGACTAACTTTTCATGCAGGGACTCTCACCCTGTGCAGCAGGACTTATTTCAGATGGCAGGAGAATTGGCGTGCCAAGGGAGAGCTGAGGGAACAGAGAGAGCTTGGCAAGGAATTTTGCAGAACTTGTGCATTGGGAAGATTGAATGAACTGGGACAATATTGGAAGCTGCAGGTAAGAGTGGCTTCCTCTGAAGGTGACAAGTATTATTCTTGAGCTCCAAGTCTGGTTGTCAGCAGAGTGATCGAGGGGCCCATTCAGGAGTCCAGCCCTTTGTAAGTTTGTCACCAGCAACCAGATTCGGGAGGGTAACTGTATGTTAAGCCTCCAACTATGTTGAGCCAAGTAGCCTTGGCTGACACTGATGCTGGATCTCAGAATTTCCACTGGATAGGAAGGCAGTGGATCATAAAGCTGTGGAGACCTGAACTTGTAACCATCACGAAAAGCCGTGGCAACTTCTTCTGGGAATCCTTTTCGGCAATTTCCTAAGAATTATTTCCCAGGTAATATGAGCAAAAGCAACCTCATTGTGTAAGAGGTAAGCACTGTTAGCTGGGTGTGGTGGTGCACGCCTGTAATACCAGCAATTTAGGAAGCTGAGGAAGAATTGCAAATTTGAGTCTAGCTTCAGCAACTTAATGAGAACCTTTCTCAAAATAAAAACTAAAAAGGGCCAGAAATGTAGCTCAGTGGTGAACTATCCCTGGGTTCAGTTTCTAGAATAAATAAATAAATATCAGAAAACCAAGATGCACCACTGGAGGTATTTAAGAGAACACAGGCAGTTCTAAAGGCAGTCTTTAGAATGATTCATTTAGCTTGTATGTGTTCCCAATGTTATACAAGAGCTTCACATCAAAGTCTTGCTTAAATCTCTCAGCAGCCTTGGAAGATAGGAATTAGCAAGTCCATTTTGCAGATGATAGAACAGCCTGAGGAATTATCAGAGTAAATAGCAAATGTGTGATAAAACAAGAATTCAAACCCAGATCTGGTTTGCTCTAAAGCACAGATTACTCTGTAGGCAGTGTTTATAGGAATCCAGAAATACCTTAAACTTCAGCATTAGTGTTTCCTCCCCCAGGGACAGCTCTCAAGGTGATATTATGCATCTGGCTTTATAAATTCTGGGTGGTAAAAGTGACAAGGACTCTTCTTCCTCTTCCTCCTCTTGTACTACTACTATTACTTCTTTTTCTTTTCCCTCCTCCTCTTCTTCCTTCTCCTCCTCGTTCTTCAGAAAGAGGGATAGAGAGGGAGAGAAAGAGAATTTTATTTAATTTTTCATCTTGCTTTCATTGCTCTGAGACTTTGTTGTATACATGGTGCTGGGGTTCAAATCGTTGTCCTCGTGCATGTCAGGCAAACTTTTGCCATAACAGCTCCAGTCCAAGGACTTTTTTTTTTTTTGAGAGAAGAGTGAAAGGGAGAGGAAAGAGAGAATCACCTTTCTTTTTTCATCTGGCCTTTGTTTCCCTGACACTTAGTTGTGTATGGTGCTGCTGAGGTTTGAACCTGGCTCCTCATGCATGCCACACAAGTGCTGCAGCTGCTGAGCCACCACTCCAGCCCGAAGGACTGTCTTCTTCACACTTTGTTGAAGCTCCTTTAAGCACTCTTCTCAAGTGGTCTTTGACTTTGGACTTCAGTGTGGGCCTCCATCACCCAGTTTTAGCAAGAATCCTGTTAAGTCAGTTTAGAGAGAATCCCCACCCTCAGTATTTGGAAACCCTTGGGTGCCTGATTAGATCTCATCCCTCAGTCTTAGTATCAGATCACTGCTGCCTTCAGTCCAAGTGCTCCCAAACCCTGAAGTCTCCTCTTGGTGGTATTATATTCTCCAACCTCCTTCACTCCCCAAGGTGAACCTTGGCTACACATCCCTACTTTTCCTCAATTCAGAATTGAGCCAGTTCTCTACTGATATCTCTTTACCCCTATTGCACTACTTCTTAAACTAAATCATTTTTACCACGTGGCTACTCTCCAGTCCTGATTTTCTCTGACAGAAATCACTTTTACCATACATGAAATCCCATTTGTAAAACACATCTACAAGGTTCTGCCCAAGTGTTGTGAAATCTTTGATTAAAGGCTTAAAAACAATGAAAAGTAGTGAATGGTTGATTCGAAAACAATCAAGGTAATAAGACTTGCACTTTTATTTTTTGGTGCTGGAGATGGAACCCAGGGGTGGGTTACCACTGAGTTACACCCCCCATCCTTTTTATTTTGTTATTTTAAAAAAAGAGAGAGGGAGAGGGAGAGAAAGAGTGAATCAATTTAATTTTTTCCTCTGTCCTTTCTTTCCCTGACACTTAGTTGTATATGTGGTGCAGGAATTTGAACCCAGGTCCTTGCCCATACCAGGCAAGCTCTCAAACTGCTGAGCTGTTGCTCCAGCCTTGTTTTTGTTATTTTTAAAATATTTGAGACACGGTCTCCATAAGTTGTTAAGAGCCTTGCTAAGTTGCTGAGGCTAACCTGGAACTTTGTGATCCTCCTGCTTTAGCCTCATGAGTCACTGGATTTACAAGACACTTCACTGGCTTTCCTATCAGCAAAAGTATTTTAGTGATAAAATAATTATAACCCTCAATGATACAATGAAAAGATTATGCCTGACTTGCATAACCTTAAATGAAGTTACTCTGTGTGGGCCTGGTCCTTCCAGCCAGGGTACAGGAGAGCAAACTCATTCTTGAAGGGCTCATCTGAGCCTTTCTGTGATAGTTGATGCTGACTCTCAAGATTGCATTTGGCTAACATCAGGCCAGTCTTACCAAGTTAATACCCATGTGGAAGAAGGAAGGGGAAATGATGAGTTAGTTCACACTTTGTCCACCATGGAACAGTGAGGGAAGGGTGACTGTGAGGAGGTATGTGGGTGAAGATGTCAGATTTTCTTCTTAAAAATAACAGCTTACACAAGCCAGTTAGTCCTGCACTGCCTGAACCCTTTCCTGGTAGGGTTTTTTTTTCTTGGCCTGGCCAAGCTTGGGGCCCAGGCAAGGGTTGCTCTGCTGATCAAGTCTTCATTTGCTTTCTTTACCTTCTAAGGGAACTGTCAGTCCCTGTCATCTCCCAGTTGCTGACTCGGTGAGAGATGTTGATGGTGGTGCCGTGCTGTCTGAAGGTTTCCTTCAAGAAAAAGCAACACCAAAACAACAAGCAAAACTTTGTGCTTCCCAACTCTGGAACCCCTAGTGGGGATTCCAAGGCTGTTCTGAACCAGACAGCAGCTAACATCTCTGCCTCCATGTTGTGTGGGACTGGCAGTGGGTAGCAGGCGTGAAGGAAAGGCAGGGGAAGAGCCAAGCCTGGGGATCTTGGGTTGCTCTTCCTTCTGCCTGTTGTTTCAGACATCCCAGCTTTCAGCCAGACAATCCCATAATGTCCCTGCACAGTATGCAAAAAAACACTTGGAAAAATAACTCCTTTGATTTCTCCCAACCTTAGAACTGTTTAGTTAGGGGCAGTGACCAAGAGGCAATTCATCTTGGTGGATTGAGGAGGAGACCACCCATGGCTTCCCCAACAGCACTTCCTGTGGAGCAAAGAGTTCAGAAGCAATGTGTTAAATCCAGATAAGGTATAATACTGTACAACCTAATACATTTTTAGAGATGTTGTGGGACGGGGAAGGGAGGGATAAGGGCAGGTAATTGGGAGGGGCACTCGTGGGGTAAATCTAGTCTTCAGAATCTATATACATTTTATATTATTTTGTTAAAAACTTCTATGGTTGTTCAAAAAATAAATTTCTCAATAAAAATATATAATAAGAAAAAAAGAAAAAGAAAGACAGAAGACCTCTTTGAAAATCCTGTTTCCCACTATCTCCTATAGCACTTTCATTAGTGTGGAAATCCAACAGTATGGAAACTGAGTTTTTTTCTTTTTTTCTGCTTTCATATTAGCTCAATGCTTGAGATTAAACTGATGGTAAGCTACTTATCAAGGTTAGTTAAAGCTGTAACTGGGAATCATCACCTAGTCTTTTAGTTAGCTATGGTACATTTCGATGCTGATCCTTTGAGGAGTAAGGTAAGAACCATATATTGTTTTATTTTTCAGAGTTCCCTTGATTGCTGTCTGATATCCAGATGGAATGTTTTTAGCAATAAGGAAGAAATGTATTGAGAGGATATTGGAATTTGTTTTAACTGGGGTTGAAAATAGGGGTGCTCTGCCACTGAGCTCCATCCCCACCCCTCATCTCCTTCCCCACCTTTTTTTTTTAATTTTGAGTTAGGGTCTTGCTAAGTTAACCAGGCTGGTCTCAAACTTGCAATTCTACTGCCTCAGTCTCCTAAGTTGCTGGATTACATACAGGCACCCCCACATTCATATGGAATTCTTTAAGTAATAGAAGGAGGGGTTAAAGTGAATCTATGGGAAAGACAGGAGCAAAACCAGGAACTGAGGGGAGAGGCAGGGATCATGAATGCTATGAAAGTGCTTGCCACTGAACTGCATCCCTGTTCCCACACTCAGTCATAAATTTAATAAAACGAAACTGGAATCAGAAACCCAAGTGTGGGACTGGAGTGGTAGCTCGGTGATTGCGGTGCTTGCCCGGCATGTACAGGTGTGCAGGTTCAATTCCCAGTGCCCACATACACAGCTGAGTGTTGGAACAATGGAAGCCATGTGAAAAACTCTATAAAAATTGATTATCTTTTTGCAGTACTGAGAATTGAACCCAGGTGTGCTCCACCCCTGAGCTACATCCGCAGCCGTTTTCATTTTTAATTTTAAGATAGGGTCTCACTAAGTTGCCCAGACTGGCCTTGAATTTGCAATCTTCCCATTTTAGCCTCTCACATCACTGGATTATAGGTAAGCACCACCATGCCTGGTTGGGATTCCTTCTCTGTGTCTGTATTTCTACTCCTCCTGGTGGTCCAAGTCATTCTCCTTGTAAATCTTGAGTTTCACATATTGTGAGTTGCAACAAAATAGAAGGACTGATTTCATTTTTTAATTTTAGATAGATAAATCTCAGGAAAGGGTCTCTTCAGTGGGATGGGGTCTTATAAGAACATGGGAGCCCTTTCCTTTGAAGCACAAGGAGTAGTTCCCAGGAAGCGGGGGTTTCCTTTCTTGGAAGGAAGGATGGGTTCTAGTCGAACAAAATAATAATGCTATATATGTAAAATATGCTTGCACATGGACCTGAGAAGTGCTGCTTATCAATTTTGGCTATCTTGTCAACCAGGGTCCTGACAAAGTTGGACATTTTCAGATGTGTCTGTATAAAAATAATTATAGGACTCACTTATTCCTTTGTAAGTTGGAACTCTAAAGAGAACAAAATATATTGAGGATGACGTGGGCTCACATTTTAAAGAAAACCAAATGTATGGCAGTTTGTGCTCATCATTTTATGAGCCATAGTTTAAGGGATTTTTTTGTGAGATCTTAAATTCATCTTTGGTTTTTCCACCCTAAGAAAGCAAGGACCACTGCAAATTGGGGTAGCTAAGGGTTTTTCCATGCTTGTTTGGATTGGGTTCTCTTTATACTCTACATTGTTTCTCTCTTATTTAGTGAGATCTGAACTGACAGGTCCGTTTTTTACCTTCAGGCTCTTCTTACTTCTGGGTCTTGCCTCAGCTAATTTTCCAAAAACACTGTTTTCCCTGAATAAGTTCTACCCATTTTCAAGGGGGTCCTTTCTGCTGCTCAGGTGGATGCCTTTCCAAATGCTATGATGGTGGGTAGAAAATTCAAAGCCCCCTAGGCAGAATGAACCTCCTAAGTGGTGTCCAAAGAGCACTGTCCATTTACTCAACTCAGCAGCGTTACCTTATGTAAGACGACAAACCCTATCCCACACCTGTCTTCTGGACCCTCCCTGCTGGCAGCAAGGTAGCAGCAACCTGAATACTACTGTTCATTAATTCATTCCTAGCATACACTGGCTCAAACTTGGTGTTATAGAATGCCTAAGAATAGGCACAGAGCCTGGAAGTGAGAAAAGAAAACTGCAAAATAGCAGAGTGGAAAAATGCTGGGACACAGAGCAAGGAAGCCTTTTAATATTTTCCCCATAGTCATCATCTATAAGTGAAATAAGATTAATCTTCATAACAAACTAAGAACAATTACCCACTTTGCACATTTGACTTCTTAGTCTATTCAAGAATTTGTTTTATTAATTTCAATAGGACTTTGTCTTTATTAGGGCCACTTTTATAAGACACTGTGCTTTATGTTATTTGTGTATTTGCAGTCATGTTTGTCTGTTTGCATTTCAGAAGTTTTGCATTTCAAATCAGGCAAAGCTATACTAAAACAAATTCTGCAAATAGTCTTTGGGATCAAAAGTTTATTTGTTGTTGTTGTTCTTTGAAAGAATTGTGGGCAGGGCAGACATTGGCTTTATTTTGAAAATAGAATAATTCAGTATGTAGTTTAAATTGAAAATTGTACACTAGTATTTTTCTAATTATATTCAAATTTTAAGCACCCTGACTGGGCAAAGGAATGCTTGACTATTCCTAGCCATGATGATCATACACTCTTCCATTTCCTTTGCTCCTGCTCCCTGGGATAGCAATTTGCATTACACATTGGACATCACTTCCTCTCATGCTCTATTTTCCAGGTTATTTGGGTAAGACATCTTCTAACTTGCCATAAACAGGTTCTTACAAATAAATTTTATGACTATCAGTTTATTTAATTTTTCTAACAGGTTAGTGGAGTAAACATCTTAGGTCTACTTGCTGTAAATATCAGTGCTGGAATATTTTTTTTTTAATTTTTTTAAGAAGTTGAGTTGTACAAACATAAATGCATACAAAGTAACAATATGATATGCATTTGATCCTAATCCAGAGTCACCCCCACATTACCCACACCCCAGTCTCTTGAGATTGGCTAGGGGGTCTGTCAATTTTTCTTACCTTTTCGAAGAACAGTTCTTTGTTTCATTGATTCTTTTATTTATTATTTTTTGTTGTTGTTGTTCTCAATTTCATTCATTATCAGCTCTGATCTTGATAATTTCCTGTCTTCTGCTGGGTTTGGGGTTAGTTTGTTCTTCCTTTTATAGAGATTTGAGGTGGAGCATCAGCTTACTTATTCAAGATCTCTCCTGGTTTTTAATGTAGGCATTTAATGCTATGCATTTTCCTCTTCAATATGCTTTCATGATGTGCCAGAGGTTTTGATACGTTGTGTCTTCATTCTTATCTGTTTCCAAGAATTTCTAATTTCTGTCCTCATGCCTTTTGGATCCATTCTTCATTTAATAGGGTATTATTCAATCTTCATGTATACATGTATTTTCTGTTATAATTTTGGCTGTTAATTGCTAGAATGATATCATCATGGTCTGATAGGATACATGGAATAATTTCTAGTTTTTTTATATTTGCTCAGATTTCCTTTGTGAACTAGAATATGATCTATTTTGGAGAAGGTTCCATGCACTGCTGAGAAGAAGGTAAACTCACCCAATTTGGGGTGGAATACTATATAGATGTCTGTTAAGTCCATTTGATTAATGAAGCTGCTTAAGCTGGAGATCTGTTTATCATTTATTTGCTTTGATGATCTGTCAACTAGTGATAGAGAAGCATTAAAGTCTCCATGCAGTATTGTGTTCTGGTCCATAGGTGGTTTTATGCCATGAAGTATATACTCCACATAGTTGGGAGCATTCTTATTAGGAGCATATTGATTTGCTATGGTTATATCTTCCTGATGTATTGTTTCCTTTACTAGGATGTAGTGGCTTTCTTTATCTGTTCTGATTAGTTTGTAGTTGTAATTTACTCTGTCAACTGTAAGGATTGTAAAACCATCTTGCTTTCTTGAGCTCTAAGCCTGGTAGAATTTTTCCATCCTTTCACCCTCAATCTGTGGATGTATTTGACTATAAGGTGGGTCTCCTATAGGCAACATATTACTGGATTTTGTTTTTTGATCCAGTCTGCTAATCTGTGCATTAATTGATGCATTGAGACCATTCAAATTCAGTGTTAGGATAGTTATTTGGTTGTGATTCATAGTCATCCTGTTTTATGAGTTCTGTGCTGTTTTGGTTGTCCTTTGATAGCATTACATTTAATTGAATGTCCTCTGTTTGAGGTCTTTGAGGATTGTTTGATTATTCTTCTACATGTGGTTTATCTTTGAGTATTTTTGGTAATGTTGGTTTTCTGTTCTTGAATGCTGCAAGTTTGATCTTCTTGTGAAATGTTCTTCTTTTTCCTTCAAATTTGAAGCTGAGTTTTGTTGGGTATAGTATTCTTGGTTGTAGGTTGTGCTCATTCAGAGATTGAAATATCTCCTTCCAGGATCTTCTTGCTTCTAGAGTATAAGATTTAAAGTCAGAGGTAATTCTTATTAATTTGTCTGTGAATGTAATTGGGCATTTCTCTCTTGCACCTTTTAATATTCTTTCATTGATTTCCATGTTATACATTTTGAATATGATGTGTCTTGGTGAGCTTCTCATTCTATTAGACCTGTTGGGTGTCCTGTGTGCTTGCTGGATGAGCATATCTGACTTTATTCTAATATGGGAAACTTTTTCTTTAACTGTTTCATTAAAAATATTCTTGGGCTGGAGCAGTGGATCGGCGGTTATGGCGCTTGCCCAGCATGTGTGAGTATACGGGTTTAAACCTCAGCCCCATGTACACAACTAAGCGTCAGAGCAAGGAAAGCCATGTAGAAAACTCAATAAAAATTGATTCTTTCTCTCTCTCTCTCTCTCTCTCTCACCTTCTCTCTTAAAAATTATTCTTTATGCCATTTGTCTGTGTTTCAATTTCTCTGAATTGAGGTTCCTTGGAGGCCTGTGCAGCTGTTGGGTAGGTCGGCTTGACTCTGAGCTGGGTCCTTAGGGATGGGTGTTCTGGGAGTACCTGCCAACCTAGGACCAATGGTCTGAAGGTTCTAGCAGCTGCTGGTGGTTCTGC
>PVKS010040415.1:0-16644 GCA_004027875.1 Aplodontia rufa | reverse complement strand
GTGGGGTCTAGACCCTGGACAATGAGAAAGTTGGTCTAGTAGCATGAGTTAAATCCAGATAAGATGTAATGCTTTACAATCTAATACTTTTTTTAGAGTTATAATGGGAAGGGGAAGGGAGGGATAAGGGAGGGTAATTGGGGGGGCACTCCTGGGGATAATTGCAATATCCAGAATATATACACATTTTATATTATTTCGTTATAATCTTGTAAGATTGTTCAAAAATAAAAAAAATTTTTAAAAATCAGTTATAATGAAAATACAAAGAAAGTTGTCCACTGGGGGGAAAAAAAAGAAAAAAAAGAAAGCATAAAAAATGCTCTTTTCAGGCTGTGGGGGAGGAATACCAGGTAGACTACAAGGTACTTGTAATAATCTGTATGTTTTCCACCCTTGCTTTAGCCAAAGGTCCTCTCCAAAGTTTACACACCAAGGTCATTTGCGTGTGAGTGTGCGTGCATGTGCATGCACACGTGCAAGAGAGAGATGGACAAAGGGATTTGTCCCTATGTATTCTTTCATCTCATATGCATTATAAACTCTGTTATGGGGAGAGTAGAATATATCCTCATGGGAAAAAATAAAATTAAACATAAGTGAACAAGAGTGATCTCACAGCAGGATCAAAGCCTCTGATATTGTAGTAGAATACATTGTAGAGCACGTCTCCAAATGCTTAACAAGTTGCATAATTGTTGTGCTGCATGGTAATTAGACACAAGTAGTGGCAGTCACATGGGTAACTTGGCAAGCTCTTTTGTCTTCTTGCAGTGACAAATGGATATTTCTATAGGATGACAAAAAAAAAAAATGGAGTTACCTGACACCGCTGATGGCAACGTGAAATGGTGCAACCACTATGGAAAACTGGAAGTTTCTTAAAAATTTTAACACTTGACCCCCTGTCTTATTTTGTTTTGTAACAAAAATGCCACCAACTATAAACAATGGAAATTAATTTTTCATGGTTCTGGATACTGGGAAGTCCAAGATCAAGGTGCCAAAAGTTTTGGCATCTGAGAAGGGCCCATTCCTCACAAATGGCAAATTCTATGTGACCGCACATGGCAGAAGAGACAAACAGGCTTCCTCAAGATTTTTTTATAAGGATACTGATATTATTCATAAGGATGGAGGTTTCATGACCTAATCACCTCCCTAAGCACCACCTCCTGGCTTAAGAAAGTCACTTTAGGGATTTTCAATTTATGAATTTGGGATGAAAGGCAAAGCATTCAGACCACAGTGCTACCTATTCTATGTGTCTTTGCTTGGGCTGCCATAACAAAATACTACAACCTAGGTGACTTTTATTTGATTATGGCTCTGAAGAATGGAAGGTCATGATCAAGGAGCTGGCCAATTAAGTTCTTGGTGAAGATTCTCTTCCTGGTCTGAAGATTGCCACCTTCTCACTGTCTTCAATGACTTCTTCATTGCATACCCCCAGGAGAGGGAGAAACAGAGAGAGGAAAGAGAAAAAGATGTCTTTTTTTAACAGCAAGAGAGAGAATCAATTGTCTTTATTTTTTCATCTGGCTTTTATTTTTCTGAGACATAGTGGTGTATGTGGTGCTTGGGATCAAACCCAGGTCCTCATGCATGCCAGGCAAGTACTATATGCTGCACAAATGCTGCACAACTACTCCAGCCCCAGAGAGATATCTTTGATGTCTCTTCTCATAGGGACACTAATTCTATCAGATCAGGGCCCTACCTTATGGCCTCAGTTAACCTAAATTATTTCCTTAGAGGTTCTATCTCCAAATACTAACACATTGGATGAGGACTTTGGTGAATCAATTTGGTTGGGGACACATGCAGTCAGTTCATAACACACCTCTTAGGTATTTACCCAAGAGAAACAAAGACATATGTTCACACAGAGACTTGGACATGAGTGCTTAGAACACCACCATTCACAGTTGCCAAAAACTGAAACAATCTAAATATCCACCTGCTGGCAAATGTATAAACAAATTGTGGTACATCTATATAATGGACTACTACTCAGTAGCATGAAGATAGGAAGAAATGGGTGCATATGACAGCATGGTTGAGCCTCAAAAATGTGCTGATAGAAGCCAGAAATGAAAATCTCTTGCATTCCATTTATGTAAAATTCTACCACATGCCAGTTGTGGTGGCACACACCTGTAATCCCAATGACTTGGGAGGCTGAGGCAGGAGGATTGCCAAGTTTGATGTCAGCCTCAGCAACTTCGTGGAAGCTTGTCTCAAAATAAAAAATAAAAAAGAACGGGAAATGTAGCTCAGTGGTAAGGCACTCCTTACCACTGGGTTCAATCCCAATACTCCCCCTACCTCAAAGAAAAGAAATAAATTTCTACTGCATGCACAACTATCTATAGTGTCAGAAGGCAGATTAGAGGAGGACTACGGATGTGGTTCAGTGGTAGAGTGCTTGATGTGTGAGGCCCTGCAGTTGATATTTGATCCCCATCATTGAAGAATTAAAAAATAAAAAGGTAGGTTAGTGATTTCTGGGGCTGGCGTGGAGGGAGGGGTAAATTGCAAAAGAGTGTGAGGCAACTTGCGGGTGGTGAATAAAATATCCTGAGTTTTGATAATGGTGGTAATTTTTACTGGGATACGCATGTCAAACTCATTGAACTGTACATGTATGCAATTTTTCATATTAAAGTATACTTCCATAAAGTTGACTTTTTTACAACTTGAGTTCTTTGAAGGGTACATTCCTGAATCCTATAGCCTACAGTGATGGAGAAAGTAACGGATGCTTGTACCAGGTAAATTTCATACATTTACTATCTCATTCAATTGACACAACTCTCCCAACAAAGTCAGAACTGTTAGTCCCAAGGGTTGGGGATTTAGCTCAGTGGCAAAGCACTCGCCTAGCACACACAAAGCCCCGAGTTCGGTCCTCAGCCCTGAAAAACAAACAAACAAACAAAAAAAGAACTGTTAGTCCCACTTTAGAGATGAGACAATAGAGATTCAGAGAGATTAAGGGACTTACTCAGGTCACTCAAGTTCATGAATGACTGAAATAATATTTGTGCCTGACTCCAGAGTTCATGGACTGCCCAGAACTCTGACACCATGAAAAATGGTTCCTGGCCCCCAAAAACCTTTGTAGTTTCCTGAGCAATAGGAACATCTGAGAAGGAGACCCTAAATCCCTTGGAATTCCTGTACATGATAGGTGCATTTTTTGTTCCAGTGAGATAACTCCTGGACAGCCTCAGGATGGGTACTGGTGGCTAGGGGAACAAACCAACTGATTAGGGAGCTGGAACTTTCAGTCCCAACCCCCAACCTCTGGGGAGAGGAAAAGTGCTGACAATTGAGTTCATCACCAACTGCCAAAGATGTGATCTTACCATGCTGACCAAATGGAGCCTCCATAACAACTCAATAGAGTTTATGGATTGGTGGACAAGAACACATCATACTGGGAGGGTGATGTGCCCTGATTCCATGGGAACAGAAGCTACTAGGCTTGGGATACTTCCAAACCTCACTCTGTATCTCCTTGCTTGGTTGTTAACTTGTCCCCTTCATATATATAAGTATATATTTTTTATATTTATATATGTTAAGTATAGAGTTTTGTGGTGGTAGTGGTTGACACATAATAATTGTACAAAATTGTGGGCATTTGTCTTCTTGGCAACGATGTGTTCCCCTGAGTTCTGTTAGCTGTTCTTGCAAATTAATTGAACCCTAGGAAGGGGTTGTGGGAACCTTTAGTTTATAATCAGTTGGTCGGAAGGATAGGTGCCAACCTAGCACTACTGCAATTATCCTCTGAGAGTGGGCTATACTGTAGGCTGAGCTTTTAACCTGTGGGCTCTGACCTTAACTTCAAGCAGTCTTCAAATTGAACTGGTTTTCAGACACACACCTGGTGTCTGCTGGAGAATTGTTTGGTGTGGGAAAAACCCAGAATCTGGTGTTAATGTTCTATATTGAGTGTTGTAATGATCGTGACAGCAGGCAAAAAGTGTTTGGTTGTCCCATCTCTTATAGTCACTTTTCAGTACTCAGAAGAACTCTGAGTCTGGTAGATAGTCTTGTACTGACCAGGGAAGAAAGATCACTGCTGCTAGGGTCAGACATCCTTTTCTATCCTCCATGTTCCACCATCCTGCCAAAAGGTGGAGGGAGGGAGGGAAGCCTGGCTCAGTCCAGTAGTATAATCTGCAGAGGTGGAAAAAGGCACTCCTGGAGACCCTTGGGTGGGTGTATGTGAAGGATTGATGTCTCATATTCCAATATCAGCAAATCCTAGAAACTCAAACCTCTACTTTCACATTATAACAAGAAAACATCCACTTCTTTCACTTTTGCTGCCACCACCATGGTGGCAGCTGCCACCATCCCTGTCTTGGCTTCCTTATGGGTTTTCCCTTATTGTCTCCAGTCAACATAGCAGCCAGAATGAGCTGTTAAAGGAAAAAGTCTGATCCTGTCTGCTGAGCTCCAGACCCTTCCCATTGCTTAAGTCTTCATGTGACCCACCAGGCCCATCCAGGCAGGCCATTTTAGCTCTCTGACTCCCCCGTACCACACTACCCCTAGTTTGCTTGCTCCTTGCACAGGCCAGGCGTGTTCCTCCCTTAGGACCATTACACCGGCACTTCCCTCTGCCTAAACAGTTTCTGCCCACATCTGCATACCTTTCCTTGACTATCTTGCAGTCTTGGTTTAAAGGTGTCCTGATTTGCTAGCTTCCCCTCAGCCTCCTGTCCTCTTTCTCTACTTGCTTCTGTTTCTTCATAACACTTCTTGCCATGTGACTTGCCACATCACACATCCTACCATCTTACATCAGAACATAGGCTCTAGGAGGACAGGGATTTCTGCCTATTTGCTCATTGCTGTATCTATAGGACCTAGAATAGTGCTTGACATATCATTGGTGCTTGATAAGTACCTATTAACTGACTGAATACATTAATAAACTCCATACTGAAACCCCATTCCCCAACAGAATGGAGTGAGTCCTCCCTTGTGGGGGATGAATCCAGGATGCCCTAGGTTATCTTTTAAAAAATCTCAAAAAAACAGGTCCCCAGTGTGGTACATGGTAAGTATTAATTTGTGATAATTATATCACTAAATGCATACCAGGCAAGTGCTCTACCACTGAGATACACCCTCAGAGTGAAATGTGTTTTTCAAAATCAACGTTTTGCTGGGCTGGTGACCATGAGTCAATAGTCCCAGCTATTAAGGAGGCTGAGGCAGGAGGATCACTTGAGCCTAAGAATTTGAAAACAGCCTGGGAAACAAAGTGAGACCTCCACCTCGAAACAAAGCAAACAAATAGGCCCAAACTCTTTTTGTTTCAGAGTGTGTTCTGTTTTAAATTCACCTGCTGAAGGGCATCTTGGTTGCTTCCAGTTTAAGACAATTTGGAATAAATCTGCTATAAACATTCACCTAAGTTTAGACATAAGTTTTCAAATCAATTGAGTAAATACATGGGAGAATACATACCTGAGTAAATATATGGTAAATCTATGTTTGGCTTTCCAAGAAACTCTCCTACCAGCTGTTCTGCATATATATAGGCAATTAACATTATTAGTTTTTTTTAAAGAGAGGGGTAGTGAGAGAGAGCGCCAGAGAAAGAATCAATTTTATTTAGTTTTTTTTTTTTTTGTGGCCTTCATTGGTCTGAGACTCCATTGTGTACCTGGTGCTGGGATTTGAATTCACATACTTGCACATGCCTAGCAAGCACTGTAACTGCTGAGCCACTGCTCCAGCCCCTATTATTAGGTTTTTTAAGAGGAGGAGGGTAAGTTAGGCATTCTCATAGGTATGTAATGGTATCTCACTGATGCTCATTGATTTTCTTTTACATCACCATTCCTGACTTGAGGACTTTTCCCCCATTAAAAGAGAGGCAGTAGGGCTGGAGCCATGGCTCAGCAGTTACAGCACTTTCCTAGCATGTGTGAGGATGAAGGTTCAAACCCCAGCACCACATACACAACTAAGAGTCAGAGCAACAAAAGCCACATGAAAAACTAAATAAAATTGATTCTCTCTCTCTCACTGTCCCTCTCTCTTAAAAAAAAAAAAGAGGGGTGGCTCAGTGGTAGAGTGCTTGCCTGATATGCATGAAGACCCAGGTTCCAACCCCAACACCACATACACAACTAAGTGTCAAAAAACAAAAACCAGATAAAGAATAAATAAAATTGACTTTCTCATCCTCTCTCTCTCTCCCTTTAAATAATACTTTTAAAATCCACAGAAATATGACCATGAAATTCATAAAATGGACCCTTATTGTTATGGACTGAGGTGTGTCCCAAATTCATTGTATTTAGGGACAGGACCTTTAAACAGGCCATTAAGTCAAAATGGGGTAATGTGGGAGGGTCCTTAGGACCCAGCGATTGAACCCAAAGTTGCCTAACCACTAAGAAGAGGAAATTTGGACACAGACACACACAGTGGGAAAACCATATGAAGAAATGCAGAACATGGTCATCTGCAAGATGAGAGAAAAGGCCTTAGAAGAAACCATCATGCCTATACCTTGATCTCAGACTTATGATCTCCAGAACTGGGAGGAAATAAATTTCTATCAGTTAAGCTACTCCATTTGTGGTATTTATTATAGCAGCCTTAGCAGACTAATGGCCTGCCATATTGAAATTTTATCTGAATATATCTAAAAGGCCTATCATTCAGGATGTTTTGAGGGCATGGGAAAGAGGCTTTGACTGAGGAAAATAAACGAAGGCAGACGGGGATTGATTGGGAAAACCCAGACATTGGTTTAAAACTGGCTGGTATCTCACTCTCTCCTGCCAAGTCTCCCCTGACACATCCAGCCACTCTGGGCTGAGGAAATGGAGTTCAAGCTGAGGATTTATAAATTGCAGTCATCCACTCCTGCCCAGTCTGCGAGTGTCTGCATTGTGATCTTATGACCTTGGGTAACAAAGGAAGAGGGTGGGTCACAGCCTGCAAGGGTGGGGCAGTGGGTTGCCCCAGATGATTGCCCATCCCCATGACTGAGCTGAGGCTGACCAATGACATAATGGCATTTTTGAGGGCAGGCTTGATGATTATTACTGGGCCATGCTATGACTTTCACCAACAACTTGTGTAGTGTATTAGTTGGCCTCATTAATGTTGTAACAAATAGCCTCCAATCTCAGTGACTTCACATAGCCAAATTTCATTTATCATCTACCTCACAGTTTGGTGCTGGGCCATGAACCTTGATGTTGGCCTCTCTGAGCAACTAACTTCTACTACAGAAAGGGATTGGCCCACTGGTATACCTGGCTTTATCTTGTATTCCTTATGTTAAGTCCCCCTTTGTCTTGTTTCCTGCTCCACTCACTTTATAAAGTTGTTTTATCAGGGCTAGAGCAGTGGCCCAGTGGTTGGAGCACTTGCTTGGCATGCATAAGGACCCAGGTTTGAACCCCACCACCACATACACAACTAAGTGTTGGAGAAACAAAGCTCAGGTGAAAAAATAAAGTTGATTCTTGCTTCTCTCTCTGTCACACACTCTCCCTCTCTCTCTCTCTTAAAAAAAAACAAGTTGTTTCATCTTATTTTCTGTCTGTGTAAGCCACCCCCAATCCTGTCTGTAATAAGACAAAGTGATATAAATAAGTGTAGTGAACAACATTTTCAAGTTTCCTTTCCTATTCCTCACATTCATTGCTCCTCCTGTCCCCAAAGGCCAAGTTAGCTTTAGAACCTGATGGGTTAGTCTATAGTGATCACTGGGGCAGGATGGCAGAGTACCTTGCACTCCCCTTGGGACATTTCATGGCATGCATGGGAGGCTCATTCCAGGGCCCTCTCATTGGTGTCACCTGTTCACATCTTCCTGAAGCTATCAGAGAGTAAATATCCTCTCTGGCTTCCACAGTGGCCCCTCTTGCCTGATTTTCCTACTTCTTTGACCATCCGAATTTGGCCTTCTCTGCCAGTCCTCTTTTTCTGCAGACTCTGTGAGCTTGGCGCATCCCCACCTCTTCTCTCTTTACACTCTTGCTCCTCCTAAGGAAACGCATCCGCTTGGGGTGACCTTGTACCACTGTGTAACTGCAGCTTCGTGGATATAATTTCTTTCCCTTCCCTTTGAATGCACATTTCTTTGAATCTGCACCAGGAGGTGGCTGCCAGGAAGGGCTTTTATTAATAGATTTGCCTTTGAGTCTTGGAAGAGAAGTACACCTAACAGGTTACTTAAAGCCAGGCCCCAGAGCATTCCATATTTTCACTGTTGTGCCTTTATTCTTCCTGGGCTTCATCTTAATGTTTGGGGACATTTTTGAGGTGGTTCTCTTATCATTCCAGACATTAAAACTTGTCAGGTGCCCATTTATTGATGACCGACTCAGAATCCAAGCTTCTTCCTACCATCACCCCAATGTTTCTGGAATTTTCCCCTTCCTGGGCAGCTCATATGCTGTGGGAGAAACTGTCTACCTGACAGCTTCAGAAGGGGACCTTGTCCAACTCAAGTTAACTGGTGCGTTCCACTTTCCTGATCCTATCATTGGTTCAAGGGTAAACCTATGACCCAAGATGGTCCAATCAAGGTTAGTCTCAGCACTCCTACTAGGAATGCTAGGGCAGATATCCTCCTGTTCTCCCTTTGTTGAATAGGAATACTGAAGCAATTCAAGAGAAAGAATACTGAGCCATGCCATGGTTTTGAGACCAGTTCAGAAATGAGTAAGGAAGTGGAGATTTTATCCTGACCATTCCATTCCAGTGGCACCTGAGCACATTGCTTTAAGGGTCAAAAATCACAGTACCAAAGGCAAGTGGGAATTCTAAAGTGTGGGTTGGGCACCCTTACCTTGTGCTTCAAGTCAGTTAGCAGCGACACATGGTGGCGCCACCTACTGGCAAGAGCACTTTTGTTTTAGTATTAGCTATGATGCAGATTTCCTTTCAGTGTAATATAATCCTTTTTCTTTCATTCAATACATTTTTTGAGCACCTACTATGAGTTAACCACTAAAATGATTACTATTGGCATAAGTCAATACACATCCAGTTCTTGCCGTCCAACAAAAATACTTTTTTGTTACATTTCCTTTTTCTTCTTGTTTCTCTGTTGCAAAATTCTTACCAACAAATCACTGTAAAGGAGCATCTTGAGCTATGTGCCTAGTGCCAAGAGTACCTCTAAAGTCCTTTCCAAAGTATTGGAAAAACCATTCCCTTGGGGACAAGAGAGCATGGTGCAAAAGGCGATTGATCCTGTCAACTGATCTTACAGCAGGTAAAAAACTGATACTGCAGGTTCAGTTTCAGGGGCTAACAGCAGGGTTCAGGACTGCTCCTAAGAGGGATTCTTTGCTGCATGCATCAAAGGGGATACAATCCTTTCTATCCCACTTGAATTAAATTTTTAGTGTTAGGCCTAGTGTGTTTTCTTCTATGCTGCTTATAAAATAAAGGCATCAATGTTTGTGCTTGGAGCTTTTTTTTTTTTTAAAGAGAGAGAAAATTGATTCTATTTATTCATCCGGTTTTTATTTCTCTGACACTTGGTTGCATATGTGGTGCTGGGATTTGAACCCAGGTCTTTGCAAGCACTCCAACCGCTGAACCACACTCCAGTCCAATGCTTGGAGATTTTGAAGAACAGAAACGAACAATAAGATGCTAGAATTATATGATTTCCAGGAATTTATCAGCCACTGAGAGATTCAGCTTGAGTTTTTTCCTTTTTTTCCCCTTCAGTTCTAGGGATAGAACGGCAGGGTCTTGCATATACTAGGTGAGAGCTAGTCCAAGGAGAAAGGTGAAGCTATAGGGCTGGGGATATAACTCAGTGGTAGAGGGTGTGCCTTGCATGTGCGAGGCCTTGGGTTTAGTTCCCAACACTGGTAAATAAATAAGTAAAGTTACAAATATGATAATAGTAAAACTACCCATAACATTAAAAGGTATGAAATAAATGTCCAACAAGAGGATGTTAAGTTCATTATACTGATTTTCTGAGTAATAAAACTACCTTGTCAGGTGGAAAATACTTGTGATAAGCTAAAAAAGCAAAATTCAAAATTGTGCATGCTATGATCACAACTATGTAAACCTTTAAAGTGAATATAAAATTCATATTTTTGTATGTACATAGAAACTCAGTAATAAAGTAGAAGTTAAGATAGTCTTTTGTTTCTTTGTTCTTATTTGTATATTTCTACACATTTTAACATGAGTTCAAAAGGAAAAGTAAGGTGGGGGAAGACCTGGTGGCTACAGGTTTGTTAGGATTCGGATATTTTCAGTTGCACGTTACAGTTGCAAGTTTACATGGTTTGAAAAATGGTTGATATAAATAGAAAGTTCAGAAGTTTAGCAAACCAGGCAAGTGCTCTTACTGGTGAGCAGCTCTTCAGTTGTGGATAAACCCTTTAAATGTATCCTTCCCCTTTTATGTTATAAAAATCCACGTGTTCAGGGCTCAAGTGGAGGCTCAGCAGTTACAGCGCTTGCCTGGCATGTGCAAGGACATGGGTTTGAACTCCAGCACCATGTACACAACAAAGTGTTGGAGCAACCAAGGCTACATGAAAAACTAAAATTGATTCTTTCTCCCTCTCTCATTGTCCTCTTTTTTAAAAATTCAGATGTTCAAATACCCTTACAACACTAGAATTCTGTATCCTTTGATTCACAGCAACAATCCTGTGGTCTGTATAAATAGCTTATTAGGCTTAGAACAAAACTCCTCCTTTGTCACTGTATTCATTTGTTACTTGCGTAACACTTGTAGGCACTGGCACTGGAATTGGGGATCCTGGTAGATGAGCTATGTGAACTAAGAAGCATGTAGTGTGATAAATACACTGCTGTGGTGGTACGAAAAGATCACCAAAACATGTTGAGTGGAAAAAAAATATGGAGACCTTTTAAGATAATGCCATTTCTGTAATCAACAATAACAATATATTCACACATATACACTAGAATGGAAACTCTATAAAGTTCAGAGTTCATCTATTTTGTTTATTGCTATGTTCCCATTGCCTAGAACAGCATCTGGATGTAAGATTGGGCTTCATCCATTTCCAGTCTTCCCTGATTATATCACATCTTCAGATTGTGTTCACAGTTCACAAGTTCTGCAAGGCCTTGGAATATAAAATATTCAGGAGGTGCTCAACTTGGTATGGAGTTTTTGTTTTGTTTTGTTTTAGGAGAAAGGGAAATCAAGAAGCTGGGTCAGCCAGCAAAGACAAAATAGGAAAAGAGAAGCACTCTGTGCCCAGTGTTTGGAGATCAGACATTTCTCCTCAAAGGACAGACCGAGCTCAGGTTTTCAGAGACACCAACAAGAACAGACCGTTCGCAGGAAATCTGGAAGTGTTCAGAGCAAAGGAACACTCCACAGGGGACTTCTCAAAGCTATGTTTGGAAGCAGCTCTTTTCGCCGCAAGACTGTTTGATCAAAACAGCCTTTCCTTTCATCGTCAAGGCTTATGGTCAAGCACTTGTCACTGCACCCAGGGGAGGATGCACAGAGCTGTACAAACGCAGCAGGAGCAAGGATAACAGAGGCGCGGAACAGGACTCAGACAGCTACACATTGCGTCTTCCACGGTGGAAGATGCCGGGATGGTTCGGCAAGATTCTAACGTGCGGCAGGCTGCGAGCAAGCTGTCCACCACGGCTCCACGGTATAAGACAGGAGCCTCCAGGTGCGTCCGCCCGAGGCCCCGGGCTCGGCAGGGCTGCGCGTCCCGGCGTCCTCCCGCCGCAGGCACACACTGATCCTCAAAATCTTCAAGCGACTGTCTTTAAAATTCCGCTTTAGGGCGGGACCACAGCCGGCAAACACACAACCCGCGGCTACTCGCGGTAGCTTCTGCCGGAAGTCGGGCTTGCGGCGGTCGCCGCGATGACGTCACGCGCCGCCGGAAGTCTCCCGGCGCGCCGGGGGCGGGCGGGGCACCGACTTGGTGCTGGTGCGGTTGGCGGTTCCTAGGGGTAAGGCTACCTCTGCGGGGCTCTGTGTCACGCTGGCAGGTCCGGGGCCGTCCGTCGCCTTTTAAAGCCTACCCGTTGCCTCTGGGCGACCTCATCCCGCCCAGTTTCCCCTTCAAACCCGTTCCCTGTGTCCCTCCAAGTCGGCGGTCGCCTACCCCACTCCCGCGCTCGGGACTCTTGTCCTTTCCCGGCCTGCTAGATTCGCCCCTGTCTTCTCCGAGCCTGCCGTGCCGCACCTCCCCTTGCCCAGGTTCCGGCACCCGGGGAAAGCTCGGGCCAGGCCCACCGACCGGGACCCTCGAATGGAGAATACGTAGCCTCGCTGTGTCTGGTGTCCAGTGTGGGCGCCTCAGGAGTGGGGATAGCGAGAGGCAGACCCAAAGCTCCCGGCCTGTTTCTTCCTAGCTGTTTCTTCAGAAGTCTTTATAACTTGTTCACGCCTCGGGGGTTCAACATCCCCTACTTGCAAATCCTTCTTCACTAAGCATTCCACCGCTCATTCCAAAACCCTCTCATTGTGCGAATGTTGAACCGATCTGTCTCTGCAGTCGGATCCAGCCTCCTGAAGGAACATGTCTCCTGCAGTTTTGGATGCTGCCTGTTGTACCAGGAGTGCACCACTCCGGAAGCAGATCTGCCATCGTAATTCTCCTTGAATATTGGGAAGAGGAATGCCAGAGTTACCATCAGAAAAACCATACAACCAACAGAAATATGTAGGCGGGAGACCTTGAATTATCTCATGAATGAGAATTGCTGTTCTTTGTTTCTTTTATCATGAACTGTTACTGGTTTGATTATCTCAGTTGGAACTCTGGTCCAGAATCCTATCTAAGAGCCAAAGTAACCATTTCCAGTTTCTTAACACAGGCCTATGTATTGACTCTTTTTCCCGTGGGCGATCCTGACAGTTGTGCTTCATAGAACATGATGCCTGATGCTGGGTACAAGGCCCCTGACTTCCTCCAGGAGTTGCTTCTTTGAATGGTGTTGCCATCAGATTCTTTTGGGTATTCTTTATTAGGGAAGTCCAAGAAGGATTTGTTATTGCAGGGAAGGAAAATGTACCCATATATTTCCTCACTTTATCTTGAAACTTGCAGGCAGGAGATGTCCCAAGGCAGGTCACTGTTTTTATCCTGAAAGAGCTCAGAACTATCTGGGAGGTCCCACTGAAAGGCAGTAGGGCTCTGTGGCATGTACTTGAGGGTAATGAATTCTGTTTGGGGAGCCATTTAGGGAGTTGATGTCTGAGAATATGTGCCATGGAATAAATCCCTCAGAAGTACTCTTTCTGTTCCTTTGCAGGCCCCAGGATGGATTTCCTGGTTCTCTTCTTGTCCTACCTTTTGTTTCTGCTGATTATTGTTGTTATGATGTGCATCTGCTCAAAAACCCACCGTTTGAATGGTCTGGTCCAGGGAGGAGCACAGGTAACAATGATTCTTGGATACCACTGAAGTTTGAATATTGACGTAGTCTAAAGGACTCACTGGTTTCCCAGTAGGACAAGAAAGAGATGCTATTTAAATTCATTGGCTTGTTTAGTCTCTCATTTGTGGTAGTTTTGGTGCATTCCAAAGTTTGTCTCTCCATTTTTTATTTTAACTACTGAAAGTAATCTTGTGGTGATGCGTTGGGATAAAATAGCATTCTCAATGTTGACTCTGAATGTGATGCCTGTCGTTGGCCATGGATGTGAGCATAATCCTGCAGGTATTTGATGGGTGAAACTGGGGTATGTATTAGACAAAAGCTGGGCTTTGGGATGTCTACTCTCCTTTAGGGGTCAAAGTGAGCAAAATTGGGGCAAGCAGCCCATAGGAAAAGGTTGACTTGGGAGGGACCTAGGCTAACGCCCAGTAATCTGGGTAAACTCAACCCAAGCAGGAGAAGAAGCAGTCTTCACGTCAGTATTGCCTAGACCTCTGCTTACCTCCCTTTCCATGAAAACCATGACATGTATCTTTGAGGTCAGGGTAGAAGTGGAGGGATTGACATTTAAAAAAGGCCAGTAGGGGGTTGGGGGTTTAGCTCAGTGGCAGAGTGGTTGCCTAGCACACGCAAGGCCCCGAGTTCGGTCCTCAGCCCTGAAAAAAAAAGAAAAAAGAAAACAAAAAGGTCAGTAGAAGGAAGGCCTTTTCTTTTTTTAATTCCCTTATAAATTGCTTTTCTGCCTATAGGTAGAAACAAAAGTTAGTATTGCCAGTTGTATGTGAAGCATCAAATTTGTTTGGGAATTTGGGTGGGGCAGGGAATGAGAAATTAAATTGAACTTTTATTTTTAAATTTCAGATATGTTACTATATAATTCCGGAATGCATTCAGAGAGCTGTGCAAAGATGGCGTCACTATCTTTTCCATACACGGTATTTATAGTTCAGAGTTTAAATACAGTTCTCTTTTTTTGTCTTTATTATTAATTGTTGCTTCTCTGTAGCTTCAGGGAGCTCCTTGTATTTTTCGGATGCTGGAAGGACTGAGAGTCCTGGGTTCAGAGCCTTTACTCACAGATAATCTGCCTTCTGTCTCTGGGGCATTGAAATCTACCTTAAATAGATATTTAAAGAATGGCAAGGTTTTGACTTTTATTTCTGTAAAACATGTATGAAATGCTTCATCTGGTTTGAGTTAATTTTTTTTTTTTTTAAGAGAGAGGGACAGTGAGGGGGAAAGGGTCAGTTTTACTTAGTTTTTCATGTTGCTTTCATTGCTCTGACACTTCACTGTGTATGTGGTGCTGGAGTTCAAACCTGCATCCTCGCACATGCAGACAAGTGCTTGAAAAGTGAGAGAGAGAGAATCAGTTTTATTTAGTTTTTCATTTGGCTTTCGTTGCTCTGACAGTTTGTTGTGTACAAGGTGCTGGGGTTTGAACGTGCGTTCTCGTGCATGCCAGGCAAGCAACAAGCCCCGCTTCAGCCCCTCTTAGTTAATTCTTAAAGGATATGGTTGGCCCTTCTTTAGCTTCTTCGTTGTGTATAGTTTCTTTATGGAGCAGTCCTGTGAATAAGCACTGCCTGTTTCATTTCAGCAACCATGCCTTCATTACCCTGCACCTGGTCTTGCAAGGAATGGTTTATACAGAATACACCTGGGAAATATTTGGCTACTGTCAAGAGCTGGAGTTCTCTCTGTATTACCTTCTTCTGCCCTATCTGTTGCTGATTATATGCCTGGTTTTCTTCACCTTAACTTGTTTAACCAATCCTGGTAAGTCAAGGCTCTTAGCATATGGAATGTGACAGCTCAGTTGTTTTACTGATCATGCTGCAAACAAGTAGCGGTTTTCTGAGAAGGTTGCAAAGGATTCCATGTGTTGTGGTTTTATTATTTTACGTTTCCAGTGCTTTCTAATTTTCTTTTTTGTCTTTGATCCATGGGTTATGTAGAACTATTTAAAATTTTCCAAGGTACTTTTTTGAGAAAGACAGTTTTGCTTTTTTTTTTAAATCTAGTTTTTGTTTTTCCTTTATTTGTGTATTGTGGTGCTAGGGATCAAACCAGGGACCTCACACATACCAGTAAAGTATTCTACCACTGAGCTACCTCTCCAGTCCCCAGCATACTTTTTTAGCTTTTCTTTCTTTCTTTTCTTTTCTTTTTCTTTTTTTAAAGAGAGAGGGACAGTGAGAGAGAGAAAGAGAATCAGTTTTATTTAGTTTTTCATGTGGCTTTCATTGCTCCGACACTTCATTGTATCCAAGCACGGTAACTGCTGAGCCCCTAGCTTATCTTTTTGATACTTTTTCTTAATTGCATATGTGGTAGATCTTGTGGTATGATACTATTTCCTTTAAAAAAATTTTTTGAGACTTGCATTATGCCTGGTCGTGTGGTAAGCTTTTGTAAGTAATTCTGTGTGCTTGAAAAGAGTTTATATTTTCTGTTTGTTTTTGTTTTTGTTTTGTTTTTTGTACTGAGGATTGAACCCAGGGGTGCTTTACCACTGAGCTATGGGTTAAGTTCCTAGTCCTTTTTATTTTTTTATTTTATTTTTTTGAGACAGGGTCTTTGTAAGTTGTTGAGGACCTTGCTAAGTTGCCGAGGCTGGCCTCAAACTTGTGATAGTCCTACCTTAAACTCCCAAGTCACTGTTACTACAGGTGTGCACTACCACACCCAACAATAGTTTGTATTTTCTAGTTCTTAAGTACAGAAGTGTATTACATAAAGTTCGTTAAGTATATTCAAATCTTTTATATCCATACTAATTTTTTTGTTTATTAGTTAATTTTAACAATAATATGTTATCTCATTTGGATGGCTTTTCTTTGTAGCTTGTCAATTTTTGCTTCCCATATTTTAAAGTTATTATGCACATATATAATCTTATTAAATACTTTTTTAAGTTTAGAGTTGGTATTATCCTTTCCTTGTACATATTACTTCACAATCTTTTTCATCTTTTTTCACAATATAGCAAGCCAATTTATCACAACTTAATGCTCTTTGCTCTCAAGTCTCTTTTGTCTGGTATTAATTTTATTACACTATCTTTCTTTTGTCCAGTATATGCTTGGTAGGTTGTGGGTTTGTGTTTTGTTTTTGGTTTTGTTTTTTTGTTTGTTTTTTTTTTTTGTCCTGTCCTTTTAGTTTTATGTTTTTCAATCCTTGAGACGCCAAATGTCCATCAGCTGTTGAATGTGGTAGACC
>PVKS010040414.1:0-16642 GCA_004027875.1 Aplodontia rufa | reverse complement strand
TTTAACACATGATAATAGACCACCTTTCTCAATGGCCAGGGTCTAGCTCCAGCCTCCACGGATGAGTGAAGACAACCGACCCTTGGTTCTCTGGGTTATGCTGATTTCACTCAGCATAATTTCTTCCATAGCCACCCATTTACCTTCAAAGGCTGCAATATCATTGTTTCTAATTGCTGTGTAAAATTCCATCCTATATATGCACCACAGTTTTTGAATCCATTCATCCAGTGAGGGACATCTGGGTTGTTTCCATAATTTAGCACTTGTAAATTGAGCTGCTGTGAACATAGATATTGCTCTGTCACCGTAATGTGCAGATTCTAAATCCCCTGGAAAAATACCCAGGAGAGGAATAGCAGGATCATGTGGTGGGCTCATCCCTAGTTTTTTGAGGATTCTCCACACTGCTTTCCAGAGGGGCTGTACCAGTCTGCAGCTCCATCAACAGTGTGTTAGTGTGCCTATCTCTCCACAGGCCCTCCAGCATCTATTATTGTTTATTTTCTTTATTTTTGCCATTCTGATTGGCGTGAGGTGTTCTTAATGTAGTTTTCATTTGCATTTCTCTGATTACTACTGATTTAGGGCACTTTCTCATGGATTCATTGGCTTGATCAATGTCCTCTGTTGAGAAGTTTCTATTTAGCTCTTTGGCCCATTTATTAGTTGGGTTGTTTGTGTTTTTGTAGTTGAGATTTTTGAGGATTTTGTAGATTCTGGATATGAGACCCTTGTCAGAGGAATCATAGCCCATGATTCTCTCCATTTCCATAGGAAACCTCTTGACTCTTTTGATTGTTTCCTTAGCAGTACAAAAGCTTTTTAGCTTAATGGCATCCCATTCACTGATTTTTGACTTTACTTCCTTCACTTTTGGAGACATGTTGAGAAAGTCTTTGCCTACTCCCAAATGTTGAAGTGTTGGACCTAATTTGTCTTCCATCAGTTGCAATGTACCTGGTTTAATTCCTATCTCCTTGATCCATTTTGATTTGATTCTTGTGCAAGGAGAAAGATATGGATCTAATTTCAACTTTCTGCAAGTGACTGTCCAGTTTATCTAGCACCATTTGTTGAAGAGGCTGTCTCTCCTCCATGTAATATTTTGTCCCCCTTTGTCAAAAATCAGATGTTTAAAGATTTGAAGGTTTGTTTCAGGGTCTTCTATTCTATTCCATTGGTCGTCTTCCCTATCTTGATACCAGTACCATGCTATCTTTGTTACTATAGCTCTGTAGTATAGTTTTAAATCTGGTATGGTAAAACTACCTGTTTCATCTTTCTTGCTTAATAGTGTTTTGGCAATTCTAGGTTTCTTATTGTTCCAAATTAATTTGAGAATTGCTTTTTCTATGTCTGTAAAGAACAACATAGGTATCTTTATAGGTATAGCATTAAATCTATATAAACCTTTTGGTAGAATGGCCATTTTTATTAATTCTGCTTAACCAAAAACATGGGACATCTTTCCATCTTTTTAGGTCATCTGGATTTCATTCTTCAATGACCAATAATTTTTGTTGTAGAGATCTTTGATTTCCCTTGTAAGGTTCCCAAGTATTTTATTTTTTTCAAAGATATTTTGAATGGGACTGATTTCCTGACTTCTTCTTCAGTCCTATTATGATTAGTGTATAGGAAAGCTATTGATTTATGTTTGTTGATCTTGTATCCTGCCACTTTGCTAGATCTGTTTATAAGTTCAAGCAGTTTTCTGATGGAGTTTTTTGCATCTTCCAGATACAGGATCATATCATCAGCAAAAAGAGAGAGTTTGACTTCCTCTCTTCCTATTTTTATCCCTTTGATTTCTTTCTGTTGTCTAATTGCTTCAGCTAGGGTCTCAAGAACAATATTGGATGAAAGTGGTGAGAGCAGATAGCCTTGTCTTGTTCCCAATTTTAGTGGAAAAGCTTCAGCTTTCCTCCATTTAGTATTATACTAGCCGAGGGCTTAGCATATATAGTCTTTACATGGTTCAGAAATGATCCTTTGAACCCTATCTTCTCTAGAGTTTTGAACATAAAAGGGTGCTGGATTTTTATCAAAGGCATTTTCTGCATCCATTGAGATGAGCATATGATTCTGTTTAAGTGGTGAATTATGTTAATTGTTTTATGTATGTTGAACTAGCCCTGCATTCCTGAGTTGAAGCCCACTTGATCATGATGGATTATCTTCTTTATGAGTTTTTCAATATGGTTTGCTAGTACTTTATTAATTATTTTTGCATCCAAGTTCATCAGGGATATTGGTCTGTACTTTTCTTTTTTTGTATCTTTGTCAGGTTTTGGTATCAGAGTTATGGTTGCTTCATAAAAAGCGGATGGGTGCATTCCCTCCTTTTCAATTTCTTGAAATAACTTAATAAGGAGAGGTGTTAGTTCCTCCTCAAAAAGTGTGGTAAAAATCAGCGGGGAAGTCATCAGGTCCTGGGCTTTTCTTCTTTGGTAGACTTTTAATTGCAATATGGATTTCAGTGCCTGTGATTGGGATATTTAGGAATTCAATATCATCCTGAGTCAATTTAGGGATGTTGTATGTGTCAAGAAATGTATCAATTTCTTCCCAATTATCAATTTTGGAGGAGTATAGGTTTTCAAAATATGATCTTATAACTTGTTGAATTTCCATGGGGTCAGTGATGATCACTCCCTTTTCATTGGAGATTTTATTGATTTACTTCATTTTTCTGCTTTTGTTTAGATTCGCTAGTGGTCTATCTTGTTTATTTTTTCAAAGTACGAGCTCTTTGTTTCATCTATTCTTTTTATTGTTTTTTTGTTCTCAGTTTCATTGATTTCAACTCTGATCTTGATTATTTCCTGTCTTCTGCTGGTTTTGGGGTTAAATTGTTCTTCCTTTTGAAGGGTTTTGAGATGAAGCAAAAGCTTATCTATTTCAGATCTCTTCATTTTTAATGTAGGCCCTCAGTGCTATGAATTTTCCCCTTAGGAAAGCTTTCATGCTGTCCCAGAGGTTTCGATATTTTGTGTCTTCATTTTCATTCTCTTCCAAGAATTTTTGGATTAATTCTCTCTTGTCTTCTTGTATCCATTCTTCATTTAATACAGTATTATTCAGTCTCCATAAATATGTGTGTTTTCTGTTATGATTATTGCTGTTGATCGCTAGGGTCACAGCCTTGTGGTCTGAAAGGACACATGGCATAATGTGTACATTTTTTATTTGCTGAGATTATCTGTATGAACCAGAATATGATCTATTTTGGAAATGGATCCATGTGCTGCAGAGAAGAAAGTATCACCCAGGAATAACTAACCAAGTAACCACAGAACTAGCTAAATAAAACACAGTGACTATGAATCAATTACACACTTCTATTTTAACACTGAATGTAAATGGTTTAAATGCACCAATCAAAAGACACAGACTTGCTGTTTGGATCAAAAAACATAATCCAACCATATGCTGCTTACAAGAAATTCACCTCACAGGCAATGTCATCCACAGATGACATTGCATACGGCCCAAGAAAACAAGTTGGTGTCACTATACTTATATCCAACAAAGTAAATTTCAAACATAAATCAATCAGAAGAGATTAAGAAGGCCACTACTTAGTACTAAAAGGAATCCTTCAACAGGAAGAAATAACCATAGTTAATATTTACTCTCCAAACAACAGTGCACCCAACTATGTGAATAAATTACTCCATGACATCAAACTACTCGTAGATCTCAACACAATAATACTGGGAGACTTCAACACTCCGCTGTCACCATGAGACAGATCATCAAAACAAAAAATCAATGAAGAAATCACCAGCCTAAATAACTCCATAAATCAAATGGACTTAATAGACATATATAGAATTTTCCATCCTAAGTTAGCAGAATATTCCTAGATTTTTATGTAATCTCCATACTGTTTTCCAGAGTGGTGGTATCAGCATGCAGGACACCAACAATGTATAAGTGTACCCTTTTCCTTGCATACTCACTAATATTTGTTCTTTGTATTCTTGAATATTGCTGTTCTAACTGGAATGAGGTGAACTCTCAATGTATTTTAATTTGCAATTCCCTAATTGCTAGAGATGTTGAGCATCTTTTCGTGTATTCATTGACCCTTCGTATTTCATTTGAGAAGTGTCTGTTTAGTTCTTTTGTTCATTTATTGATTGGGTGAGTTTTTGCTTTATTTTATTTTGTGTGTGTGTGTGTGTGTGTGTGTGTGTAAAGTTTTTTGAGTTTTTTCATGCCATGGATATTAATGCCCTGTCTGAGGTGCAAGAGGCAAAGATTTTATTTCCATCTATAGGTTCTCTACACTCTACTTTGCTACTGTAGTTTATTGTTATAATTGTTCCATTATATTATTTTTGCTGTTAATATCTTAATTGCCTGATGTACATATAAAACTTTATCATAAGTATGTATTGGAAGAAAAGTATATATAACTTCAATATTATCTGTACTCTCAGGAATCCACTGGTGTTCTTGCAACATATACCCTATGGATAAGGCAAGAGAACTATGGTACCACATTATCTATTCACTTGTTGATGGATATTTGAATAATTTCTACTATTAGGCTCCTGTGAACATTGACATATAACTATGTTTCAGTCCCTGCTTTAAATCCTGTTGCATATCCATCTGGAAGTGAAGTTTCTAAAACATATGGTAGTTCTAATGGTTCCCCATCACTAGTACATCATTTTACATTCCCATCAACAATATATGAGCGTACACATCTGTTGATAGTCATTGTATCTTCTTGATATATTGACCATTTTATCAGTATTTAATGATCTCTATTTTCTTGTAATAGTTTTTGACTTAAAGTTTATTCTGTCTAATATTAATATAGCAACTAATTCTCTTGTTTACTATCTGCACATAATATTTTTTATCCTTTCAATTGTTTTTTATCTTTTAATCTAAGCTGAGTCTTTTAGAGGCTTCATAGTGTTGGATCATATTTCTAGTATCCATTATGGCAATCTCTTCTTATAATTGGATATTTAGTCCATTTGCATTTCATGTAATAAGGAATAAGATTTTTTACTATGAACTATTTAGTTTTCCTTCTCACTTTCTTTTGTGCATAGTTTTTAAATATATGTTACCATGGAGATTATGTTTAACATTCTAAACTTTTAAGAATCTAGTTGTCATTAATACCATCAACACTTCAATAGCATATAAAACTCTGCCCCTACATAGTTCCATATCACACTCATTTTATGTTGTTTTTATCACATATTACATTTTTATCTTTTGTGTGAAAAATAACATACATAATTATTTATGCCTCTTTTTTAAATCTTGTAGAAAATAAAACAAGTTTAGAGACTAAAAGTGTGATAATATTGGATTATACTTATGCCCATGCAATTTGAAATGCAAATATAAATTTATTGGAGATTTTCATTTTTTATATGAACTAGTTACTATATTTTGTCCTTTTATTTCAACTTAAAACGTTTTCTTTTACATTTTTTGGACATCAGGTCTCACGGCAACAAAACTTCTCAGCTTTTGTTTATTTGGGAATATCTTAATTTTTGTCATTTTTGATGGAACGATTTGCCAGAGATAGAAATCTTGGTTTTTAGTTAAGTGTTTTCTGGAAAAAATAAAGCATCCCATTATCATCTACTTACATAATGATGACAAATCAGACATTAGACTTACTGAGGATTGCTTGTATCATATATGCCATTTATTTTCCAAACGTGCTTTGTAGGTCAGAAGTTTAGTGGTAGAATTAAAAGGTTCAAGATATTCTGGCACTAGCCTAATTTTGTGCTTTTGTTGTTGTTGTTGTTTGTTTGTAAGGAAGGTCTTAAATGTCCCAATTTGGAAGGATCACAGCTTCACAACCAATGTACTGAGCATGCACTGGGAAAAAACATATAGACAGGCCATCAAAGTAAAGTTCTACCTTATATCTTATTTGATAAAAACCCTTCTTTATATATTTGTCTTGATTACATTCATTATTTAACTGTTAAGAATTTGACCTCAAGATCCAAGTGTTGAACTAAAGAAAATACCAAAGAATTGTTTATGTTAGTCTTATGAATAAGAATATATGCTTGGGAAGGACAACCTTATATAAAAATCATGGAATGTGTATTTAAAAAAAACTTGAAGATTTACATAAGATGATGTAGGTAAACCTCAAAGAAAACACAAAGCAGAGATCTGTATGATACATACAAAGGATAAATAAAACTAATCAAAGCATACCAATAGTAGACTACAACAAGCAAGCAAGAAAGGAGGAATTTAGCAAATCAGCCAGAAAGCAATAAACAAAAGTGAATAGTAAGTATTGACTTATTAACAATTACTTTTAATGTGAATGAATTCAGTTCTCCAACTAAAAGATATAGAGTGGTTGAATGGATAGACAAAGAAGACTCAACCACAAGCTGCACACAAGTATTTCATTTCCCCTTTAGAAAAGCACATAGACTGAAACTGAAGGAATCAGAAAATATATTTCATACAAACGGAACACAAAAGAGTGCAGGAACAGTTAGCAACATCAATATTAATTCAAAAAGAACACAAACAAACAGGGAATTTTATAACAATAGGGATTAATTTATTAAGAGGGACTAGCAATTGCAAATATGTAATTATGTATGAGAGTAATTAAATTATAAAGCAAATATCAATAGAGAAGAAGGGAGAGATAGAAGTATAATAACAATAGAGAATTTAGTATTCTGTTTTCAAAAATTAATAGATCATTTAGCTAGAAAATTAATCAGAAAACTTTGGGTTTTACCAATGCTTTAGACCAAATGCATCTGAAAGACACATACAAAGCATTTCATTCAGAAGCAGCAGGATACACATCCTAAAGTGCACACAAAACATTCTCCAGGATGGAGTGTATATTAGATCACAAAACAAGTCTTAAAATTTTTAAGAAAACTGAAATGATATCTCATGCTTTCTAACTATAATAATACTCTGAAACTAGAAATCAAAAATAGGAATTTCAGAAAGTTCAGAAGTATGTTGAATTTTCAGAATATATTTCCAAATAATATATGGATCAATGGAGTAATAAAAAGAGAAACTAAAAATATTTGAAGCAAAGGAATGGAATGGAATGGAATCACAACATACTGATACACATGGGATACAACAAAAGCAGTACTAGGAGGGAATTGCATAGTAATAAATGCCTACAGCAAAAGAGAAGTAAACAATCTGAGGTTTCAACAGATGGAAGTAGAAAATGAGAACAAAATGAGCTGAAAGTTAAAGAATTCAAAATAAAGATCTGAGCAAAAGTAAATGACACAGAGACTAGTAAAACAATGAGAGATCAAGGAAACCAAAAGGTTCAAGTTTTTCAAAAGATAAAATTCACAAATGATAATCTGAACTTACTAAGAAAAAAAATTTTTAAAAGATTCAAATAATATCAGAAATGAAATAGGAGACATTACAATCAACACAACAGAAATTCAAAGAATCAGAATATTATTAAAATAAATAATCTATAAAATCCAGATAAATTCCTACAAACATGCAATCTACCAAAACTAAAGGTTGAAGATAAAGGAAATATGAACATAATCATAAAAAATAAGAAGACTGGATAATGAATAAAATGTGTTTCACAAAAGAAAAACCCAGGACCTGATGGCTTGATTGGTGAATTATATCAAACATTTAAAGAATGCACAGTAATCTTTCTCAAACTTTTCTCAAAAATTGAAAAGAAGATAATTCCAAACTCATTTTATAAAGACTACATTACTCTGATATCAAGGACAGATGAATTCACTATTAGAAAAGAAAATCAGACACCAATATTGTGACATGCATAGATGAAAAAATTCTCAATAAATGCTAGCAAGCCAAATTCAGCCACACATTAAAAAGATCATTCACCATGTTGAAGCATGATTTAATTATGTGATACAAAGGTGGATCAACATATTTAAATCAATAAATGGGACACCCATTAACAAAATAAGTGACAAAAATATGTAATCTCAATTGATGTAGAAAAAGCATTGGGAAAAATTCATCACCATTTCTTGATAAAATAAAAACTATCAACAAATTATTAGACCTAATAAATTCAATAAAGGTGTAGAAAACAAAAACAACATGCAAAAAGAAGTAGTATTTCTATACACTAAGGGCAAAGTATTTATAAATCAAGAATCATTCCATTTACAATAGCTACAAAAAAAATATTGGGGAATAAATTCAACCAAGGAGATAAAATTTCTTTACTCTAAAAACTGCAAAATATGGATGAAAGAAATTTAAAAAGACAATGAAAGGAAAGATATTTTAGCTTTGTGACTGGCAGGAAGAAATATTGATAAACTGTCCAAACAACCACATTGATATGTAAATGGATATATATATATATATCACTCCATATATATATATATATTCCAATGATTTTTTTATTGAAGTACAAAAATTTTTCTAAAGCTAGCAGAGAGCCACAATTAACCCTAAATAACAAATTTATCCAAACAAAAAGAACAAAGCTGGAGGCATCATACTATCTGACTTAAAAACATACAACAAAGTAGATATATGGCAAAACACATTATAGAAATCCCAGAAAAAAAATCTGTGTATTTATGGCCAACATTTCTTTGAAAAATTACCACACCCAATGAGGAAAAAGACAGTCTTCTTAATAGACGGTGGTGAAAAATCTGGATAACCCGCAGAGAAGAATAAAATTAGACCTTCATCTCACGACACTTTAAAAATTTACTTCACATTGATTAAAGACTTAAACCTAAGTCCTGCAATAGTAAAACTCAGAAAAAAAGGAGAAATTTATTTGAAAATAGTCTTGACAATGATTTTTTTTATATGATGCCAAAAGCAAAAATGATTTGAGACCAAACTGAAAAATGTCTGCAAAACAAATAAAATAATTAACAAAAGTTCAATGTTAACCTATGGAATGCTCATAAAATATTTACAAGCTAGATAATATGATTTAAATGAGTATTCTCCAAAATCCATGTTGAAATTTAATCCACAATGTAACAGGAATTGAGGTGTTAGGAAACAGGAATTGAAGTGATGATTAGATCATAAGGGACCCACCTTCCTAACTGGATCAATGTCATGTAACAAAAGGTTTTAAACTGTTCACGCCTTTGCCCCTCCCACTTCTAACACTGTGCAAGCACACAGCATCCATCCACTTTAGAGGATGTAAAACAGTGTCCTCTTGGAAAAAGAAAGCATCTCTCAACAGAACCTGAACTTACTTTGATCTTGGACTTCCCAGCCTCTAAAACTGCAAAAAACAATATTTTTTATGTTAGCATATTAGCTAGTTTATGATGTTTTTATAGCCGCACAAATTGTATAAGACGTCACACATCTGATAAAGTGCTAATACTAATACTGAACGTTTTAAGGCGTTCAAGGGACCCAACAGCAAAAACAAATAGCCTGATTAAAAATGGGTGTGAGACTTACATATTTACTTATACAAGGAAGTCATACAAATATGCAACAGATACACTAGGAGCTACTTATCAACATTAATCACCAGAGAAATGAAAATCAAAACCACAATGAAACTTCATCTCACACCAGTCAAAATGGCTTGTACCACACAGACAACAGAATGCAAGTGTTTCAGAGGCCATGAATAAAGAAGCCCTGTGCACTATTGATGCAATGTAAATTAGTACAGATATTATGAAAAAGTCTCCAAAGAAAAAATAAAATATTGTTACCATTAGAAATTGGACACAGAGTCTGGTGCTTGCAAGAATATGATGGAAATAATCCTGAGAGATAGCAGCTGAGTTGTCTGCAATATTGATAATTAGTTGACAATATGATATTTAAAAATATCATAATGTGTATACCTATTCATATTTGAACCTTTATTTATATACTTTCCATACATGGACTCAAGCACACATGAGTGTGTGCATACACACACACACATATCTGAAGGCTATGAAAATTGTACAAAAGAATGATGAATAATAAAATGTAAAATAAATCTATCTGTATCTAGTTATTTATCCCTTTATCTGTAGCCATACATATGTAGAGAAATATAGGGCTTCTGTTGACTGTGTGGCAATCAGAAGACTGTGTGCTCTAGAACTAGAGGAGGTTAAATTTTAGTCTCATAAATAGGGTCAGTGGAGTAGGACAAATAAGCCTTCTGGGAATTCTGGATGGGAGGACATTACAGAAATACATTGTAAGTTGACCTAATGCATACCTTATAATTTAGAGAAACTGCCCACCTGCCTCTGACATACTTGGAAAACATCAGAGAATTCAAACTCAGAGCATTAACATTGATGGATGAATTGCTTTTTCTTGGAATTTTTTTTCTGTTTTGTTGACAATGTCCAGCTTGGCTAATAACTAAATAAGAGCTAGAACATCAGGAGACTTTTTCTTCTACTTCAATCTTAGAAAATATATGTTTACTAACTATGCACTATATTTAAGATGACGAATATGTGCTAAAATAAAATTTAGAAGTAATACATCCGTTACTAACAGTTGAATTTAAGAGGAATTACTTTTGGTACATAGCATAATATTTGGTGTTACATGTTATCAATAATTACATAACAGGCTACTTCCAAGTAAAAGTAAATAACTGGCTGTTGAATTTTGTGTGAGTCCTTGAAGCAGAGTTAAACTGCTCATTACATGAGTAACTGCATTATCTAAAAACTTTATGACTCCATATAAAAACCTAATTTGTGTATTATTTTATTGAGAAATCATGGTTATTAGGGTAATCTAATAATACATCCTGGAAATAGTTCACTTGCTTATCATGACATGTGAGCTTGACTATCTTCCTAATGCATTACAATTGTATTTTATTTTGTTTATATTCTTCTCATCCCCAGGAATTTTCTGTTGTGAAACCATAACAGATATATGCTCTGTGACTTATACAATAATAACTTTGTATAAATATACTGAAAATATGACTACTGTTTTTCCTAATTTTGATTCTTTTTAAAATAACTAGTAATAGGAAGACTAATGTATTTATGTGTTGTAGACTTTTAAATTAATTATTGGCTTATTTAAAGAAAATGAATATGAGCTAATACTGAGACTCATTTTATTATTTTAAATTTTGTAGTAGCTCATGCACTTATGTACATAATTTTGGCATTTTGCAATGAAAAATATGAATGTTTAAATATAAATTGATTGCACTGATATTTTTTTCTTCCTTTACTGAGTAATGTAATACTGGTTAGCATCCACATATTACCTACTAAGTGTTAGTCACTGATATTCGCAACTTACCTTCATTTACATATTTAATAATTATAACAGCTTCTTTTAGGTATGTACTTATAACTACTTTCAGATAGATAATTGAGACATAAAGAAGTTAAGTAAATTTCCCCAAAACACACACCTAGCAAGTGGCTGAACCATGATTCTAATTTATTCAATCTGAGCCTGGACTCTCACTTGTTGTAACCGCAACCTCAAAATATCTTTTGTTACAAGTTATGAGGCCCCCCCAGCAAGGAAGTAAAAGGTACTATCACAGAGTAATGGCACTGAGCACTGCCAATCATCAAGTGAATGAACTTGGTATTGGCTCCTTCCAAAGTCAGTCTTTAAGTGAGGCATAAATCTGATCCACACTTAGATACCAGATTTATGAAAGAGCCTAAAGCAGAGGTCAATAGACTTGTGCCCATATTCTGACCAATAGAAACTCTAAGATTTAAAAAAAAGTATGTTGTTTAGGCCACAAAGTTATGGGGTAATCATTTATATTAAAATACATAAGTCAACCGAATGTTACATAGACATATGTTCACAAGGGTAAGTAACTGATGTGCAAAACACTGAAGGTCACCTTGAAAGTTCATTGCTGCAGTGTACCTTCTGCCCTTTAATATTCAATATTAATAAAATAAACTCATTTGCTCCACATTGTCTAACAGCCTCCAATGGCTCTGTTATAGTATCAGCTCAAAATTCAGAACCTGATCATCTAAATTAGTTCCAGAACCAGAAGAGATTTCTTAGGTGAATTCCCAAAAGTACGGATCTACAAATATTCTCTCTTAATAATATTTTGAGGCAAGATATCTAACTCTCACATCCAACATATAAAGGAGGGATAGGAGGGATAAGAATAAGAGCTAATATAAAGGTTTTGTTCATTGAAGGACAAAATGAGGTGCACAAAGGACTCACTGATCCATCACAATTTTGGAATTTAGTGGAGTAAATATTGAAACTTCTGTAATTAGGTCTTAAGCCAACTGAATGAATTTTCTGACTCAAAACTCAGCTTTCTTTGGGCTGAAGCAGTGACTTAGCAGGTAGTTATAGTGCTTGCCTGGCATGCTCACATATCAGGGCTTAAACCCCAGCACTAGGTACTCAACAAAGTTTCCGAGCAAAGAAACCCACAGGAAAACCTATAAATAAAATTGATTCTCTCTCTCTCTCTCTCTCACTGTCCCTTTTTCTTAAGAAAAAAAAAAAACAACTTCTAGATTCTGCTGACTTCTTACTTTCATTTTTTAATTCATTCTTCCTTTTTTTTTTGTTCATAAAAGCATGTTGTTAATTGTAGCTGAGTTCTTTTCTCATCAGCTTCTGTCCCATAGAATTTTGGGAGTTCAAACCACTCCCTTCCACTTCAGCCTAAATTAATAATGTTTCTGTGAAAAAATGTACTTTACTGTTCTGTGTATCATTTTAAAATTGTTTGCATTAAACCAGATTGCTCAGTCTCAGTACTATCAGCATTTATAAAGGTTTGGGACTGATAATGCTTTTTTTCTGTGTGTGGAGGTGGGTGTGGGGTGACAGGCATATTGAGATATTTAGCAGCCTCTCTATCCATCTTAAGTACGGAAGAATGTCTACCAATTACAGATGTTTCTCTTGTTCAAATGGAACTAAACCCTGATCAATTCATCATAAATTCAACATATTAAAACTTAAACATGGAGCTGGAGCAATGGCTCAGCAGTTACACCACATGCCTGGCAAGTGTGAGGACCCAGGTTTGAACACCAGCACCACATACACAACTAAGTGTCACAGCAAAACAAACCAGATGAAAAACTAAATAAAATTGATTCCCTCTTTCTCTCTCAGTCTCACACACAGTGCTCCTCTCTCTTTAAAAAAAAAAAAAAACTCTAACATACATTTTAAAAATTTTTTATTTGTTTAATATAGTCTTACATATTGGAGGGGATTGTTACACATTCATACATGCATGGATATTGACATAGTGTGAAGAACGATCCTAGACCAGGTCTACCCTCCTTTCATCTATTCCCTAAACTCATGTCTGCTCTGTAATACCACCACACTATAGTTTGAAATGAACATATACATGTATAATAATTTCTGAGTTCCTCTGCCTGCCTGTGTATAGTTAAGCTTCTAATGGGAGTTGGATATTCCCAACTGTAGTGATAACCCCCCTTATCCCTTCCTTCCTACCCTGCCTCCCTTTCTTCTCCCCCCACCTTCATAATTATGGTTCCCCCAGTTAATGTGAAATTTCAGCTATGGTGAGTTTATTACTTAAACTCAGCTAACTATCATCTTATCTTAGGTTTTACACTAGCTTTCACATATGAGTAAAAAACATTTGGCCCTTAAATCTCTGTGTTTGGAATATTTCACTCAGCATAATTTTTCCCATTTCCATTCATTTGGCTGCAAATATCATGATATCATTCTCCCTAATAGCAGAGATATATATATATATATATCTCAAATTTTTAATCCATTCATCCAGCAAGGGGCATCCATAGTTTAGCTATCATAAAGTGAGCTGCTATAAACTTTAATGTAGCTGTGTCTCTGTAGTGTGCTGATTCTAGCTTTTTTGAGAAGACACCTAGCCTACCAAACATCATAGCTTAGCACCACAGTACAATGTGAAATGGGTTATCATAGTGATCATGTGGCTTATGAAAAACTATTGTTAGCTGTCACTTCCAGGCATCATTACAGCATTATACTGTATATCTCTAACTCAATAAAAGTCCAAAATAATTGAAAACTCACACTATGGTTTTCTCTTTCTTTACATCACTTTTGTTATCATGGTAAAGTAAAAAAGTAACCACAAGTCACAACATTATGAGTGAAATAAAGCAGTCACAGATAGGAAAATGTTGCATGATTTTGCTTCTATGTGTTATCCAAAACAATCATAATTCATAGAAAGAAAAAGAGCAGAATGGTACTTGCTGTGGGAGGGGAAAATGGGGAGTAGTAGAAGGTAGGTCTTATACTAAGTTCTTTTTAACCACAAAAAAGAAAGGAAGTAACAAAGAAGGAAGAAAAGGAAGGCTGGAAGGAAGAAAGGAAATGACAGAGGGAAAAGAGTGAGAAAGAGAACATGGACACAGAATAAATGAGCAAGTTCTTTGCTCCTAGTATCTAAAATTTTGTGTGTTATTTTCCTGCAGTGTAATAATATGATTGAAATTTTTTGAGTCAGAGTTTGTAAGTGCCTTATATAAAATAAGGATATTAAACGTGATTGCACAGATAACCCCAGGATCATTTAAAATATGTCTATATAAAATGAAAGTAAATCTAGCTAAATAAATGACTCCGTGAAGAATAGCATAAAAAATTCATATGCCAGCTAAAATCAATAAAATTTACCAAAGGAATTATCCTTGTAAAAGCACCCTAAACTCCAGTTCTGATAAAATATCATCAAAGAGTTCTTAAGGAAAATATACATTCATGTAAGATAGTATATTAATTTTTAATGAAATTTCTAGATTTCTACCACTTTGAACATGAAATAAAATTGTGACTTACAGCTTTTATCACTTGCTACATTGTTCATAAAATGTTGCCCATTTTTCTTCAAAAATAGTTATACTAAACTCTAAGTAGGATCAAATAAAAATCAGACAAGCTTGAAGGTGGACGGAGCAAAATTCTCTTAACACAGGACCAAGAAAATTGGATATAACCTAATGGACCGAGAAAACTCTTTCTAAAAGTAAAATGGTATTGAGATGTCTCAAAGTCAGATTATTCACAGAACACATTGTTTTGGTATAGAAACTCAAGTTTTTAAGATTCCCCTTATTTCTATAATAATAACTAGTAATATTATATTCAATTATTATGGGAATAAAATCTGGATAAAATTGATGATTTTCAAATCAAATAGGCTAATATAAAATATTGAACTAGATTTATTTTTAAAAATACACATAAGCTCATATTATAATATATAACAATATCTTATAAATTGACAATTATTATAAATAAGAATTTCAGTTTCATTGTTAACAAATAATATAAATTATACTTCCTCCTATATCAGAAGGCAGAACATATCTGTCTTTTCCTATCAGTGTATTGAACCTTGAAGCTGTAAGTCAATAGAAAAGGAATAAAAATAAATGATGCAGTATGTGCCAAAATAGCATTACTACTGAGAAATAGAGAAAAAAGTGAACTTTTCTTATGATTGTAAATAAAATTGCTAATTCTGCATTTTCTTTGATAATTTTTTCCCAGTAAAATATTTTAGAAAAATGTTTTTATTCCTCATGAGGAGTAAAAGAAATGTCTCATGGAAATGATAAAATGCAGAACACAACTAGAATTGAATAGAAACATTTTAATTAATCCATGCTCTCTTCACATGGTAAATTTAAACAGAAATTATTAAATCAGTCTAACATAACTCATTATACTATGTAAGATAATTAAATAAGAGCATCATTTGGTACTGATCATGGAGAATTTACAGTGCAGAATCCATACATCAATACCCTCCCAATAGCAATGTCAGTAACATGTAAGTGGCAATCCAACAGCTCTGCAGAGGCTCATTTGTGAGGAGCAAAAAATGATGTACTAATAAGAGCTTGCTCTTTCAAAAAAATGAATTAAATGGCAATGTCTATAATTATATTGTGAAGATTAACTTAGTTAATATAATGAAGCATTTAATAAATGTTTCAGATTAAGTCTACTTTCAGTCTACTTTGATCTCAATATGTTCAACATGTATTTTACTAAAAATGTGTGTGAATTCAGAGATCAAAATTTTCATATTATGTAGGAAAAACATGAAAATTATACAATAAATGCTTTCTATTCATTAAGGCTCCCTAAATAGACAATGTTTCTACAGAAGTTCTTTTCCACATTTTATCTTTTTTTTTTAATTTTTTTATTTTTGAGCAACCTTACAAGATTTTAACAAGACAATATAAAATGTGTATAAGATGTGTATATATATTCTGGACATTGCAGTTATCCCCAGGAGTGCCCCCCCAATTACCCTCCCTTATCCCTCCCTTCCCCTTCCCGTTATAAATCTAAAGATAGTATTAAATTGTAAAGCATTACATCTTATCTGAATTTAACTCATGTTTCTAGACCAACTTTCTCATTGTCCAGGGTCTAGTCCCCACCTCTACAGATGAGTGGAGACAATCGACCCTTAGATCTCTGGGTTAAGCTGATTTTACTCATCATGATCTCTTCCATAACCATCCATTTACCCTCGAAGGCTGCAAGGTCATTGTTTCTAATTGCTGTGTAATATTCCATGGTATAAATGTACCACAGTTTTTGGATCCATTCTTCCTGTGAGGGACACCGGGGTTGTTTCCAT
>PVKS010040413.1:0-16646 GCA_004027875.1 Aplodontia rufa | reverse complement strand
TCCTCTCTAATGGCCGAGTAGTATTCTGTAGTATATATGTACCAAAACTTTTGTATCCACTTGTCCAGTGAGGGGCATCTGGGTTGGTTCCATAATCTAGCTATAGTACATTTAGCTGCTATAAACATTGATGAAGCCACATCGCTATAATACGCTGATTCTAAGTCTTTTGGGAAAATTCCCAGGAGTGGGATAGCTGGGTCGTAAGGTGGTTCCATCCTTAATTTTTTGAGGATTCTCCATACAGCTTTCCATAGTGGCTGAACCAGTTTGCAATAGTGTTCCTCTTTTCCCACAGCCCCTCCAGCATCTGTCCTTGTTTGTATTCTTCATTTTTGCCACTCTAACAGGTGTGAGGTGGTATCTCATTGAAATTTTGATTTGCATTTCCCTTATAGCTAATGATGTAGAGCATTTTCTCATATATTTATGGGCTTTCTGGACTTCCACTGGAGAGAAGTTCCTTTTGAGATCTTTAGCCCATTTATTGATTGGATTATTTGTGAGTTTGGAGTTTAGTTTCTTTAGTGCCCTGTATATTCTGGATATTAGCCCTCTGTCCGAGGTGTAGCAGGCAAAATTTTTCTCCCATTCTGTAGGTTCTCTCTTGATGCTCTTGACTAGATCTTTAGCTGGTAGCATTGATTTTAATAGTTCTAGTAGACCAAGTTCATCATCCTAAAGTTATCATCTCCATCACAACCCTCAGTAAAAACTCAGCATAATTCTTATTTCTAAGTATATGACACAATTCTTATTTCTAAATATGGCATTATTTTTATTTTGAATACTATTGGTTATTATGTTCATGTTATATAGTATAGCACTTTAATCAATCTTAATGGCAGTAAAGCAAAGAGACCATTTTAAGATAAAACATAGTTCTGCCAGCAACATAGAAAACTAGAAAATTGTACTTCATAAAACACACATACTTGAGGTCCTATTGTCATAGAATGGCTTTAAGAGTAAAACAAATTCAAAATTGATATTGATTTAATATTTAAAGTGTGTTTAAGCTTAAAATATAGTAAAATATAAAAGGCAAATTCTATATAAAAACATGTATAGGTGAAGAAATGAAGAAATAGTGGATCTCACAAATAGTCTATGAAGAAATAGTGGGTCTTAGAAAAATGAAACTGTATGCAAAATATTAATTCACCAGGTAAAAAGATTTTGATGGAAAAAAAAAACAATATTCTCGAGAAGACCAATAATTTGTCCCACAAGCCTAGAAAGGAGAGCAAGGAAAAATGCTGAAGATCCCCAGAATAAAGATCTGAAGGACTCCGTTAGAAGTGAGGAACTAAGAAATAGTTGCATTGCATAGGTGGTCTCTGGAACAAGTTTTAATTAAATTGGGTAATAAAAAAGCAATGCCCTTTATAGTGAGAAAGAACTCATAAAATTTTTGTACAAATGCCAGATAATGTTTGTATTAGTGTCCATAAGGGGTTTTGTTTTTGGTGTATTCAGGTCTATAAAAGTTTTGCTTAAGAAAATAGAGACGAAGCTAGTCTTCCTTAGGTGTTGTGAATCAAAGCTACTTCACAAGTGTTTCATGGTAACTTTAACCTAACAAAATCTATGGTGTACTAATCAAAAAGAATATGAGCTGTCCAAAACCTAAAACCTATGGTGTGCTAATAAAAAAAATATAAGATGATGTCCAAAACCTAAATCCATTTCATTATTTCTTTCCTGAAATAAAATACATTATAATTTTTGTTGTTCAGGAAGCTCTAACCAACTTTTGTCTCTTGAATGATGTATTTCTGAAACAATTTGTCCACCTGAAATATGCTTATTTTATTTGTCCCTTTCTAATATTCTTTCTCTCTGCTCAAATAAACCCTTCACTGGGACAGTCAAGTCATTTAAGTGAATCACAAATTTGATTAAATCATATTCCTTCTGACACACACACAAATTTCCGAGTCCTCACAAATATAGGCCTACATTCAACCAGTCTTTCACCCTCATCATCTACCTCTCACCCATGTGTGACTCATATTCCAATCACCTAGAGGTATCTATTGCTCCTCAAGAGCAAGTTTTTGATTAAGCCACATCATATGCCTGTGTCTTCAACCAATAGTGACCATTTCTATAACCAATTTTGCATCTTCCTATTCATACAGTATAATAGAGCAGTCAAAGGCACAAATTTTAGATTTAGAAAGATATGATTTAAAGTCATAATTTGCTAGAAATATGAACTTAGGATAATAATTTATCTTTGTCAATATTTGCATTGATAAATGGAAGATAAAATTTATAAATTTTTGATTAATAAAAATTTAATACAGGAAAACATCCTGTTTTATAAATAATGTATAATCAACACATGACTATTATTCTTTCCACAATAAAAATGACAGCTCCTCTGTAATACTTTCCTGAATCGCCCCACAAAACTAGATGCTCCCAATTAGTATTTCTAAATTTCATTAGCACTCTAAAAACATCTGCAAAAACATACAATATTATATAACAATCTTTATGATATTCTGTTTTGCATTCTTTTCATTTTATAATTGTTAGAAATCCTTCAATAATTTCTATTCTCTGCTGCCACTTTACCTTTTAACTCTACTACTTAAATGAAAAGTATAATCAATTATTTTTTTCCATGTTTATTTGCTTGAAATTGTTAAGAACTTTGAAAGAAAAAGTTATAGCAATCAGGCACGGTGGTGCCTGCCTGTAATCCCAGCAACTCAGTGGGCTGTAGTGGAAAATTGCAAGTTGAAAGTCAGGTTCAGCAACTTACTGAGTTCCCAAGTTACCTAGCAAGATTCTGTCTCAAATAAAAAAACAAATAAAATGCTGCTGGGGATGTTGCTCAGTGTTTAAGCACCCCATTGGGTTCAATCCCCAGTTTTATAAGTTTTAGCAAAGTCTGATTGCTAAATTCTTTTCCTCTTATTCCTGATTATATAGGTAGACTGTAATTCCTAGTCTTATCTACAGTTAAATGTGATTACAGGATTATGTTCCAAGTAAAACATTGTGTGCTGAATCAAAGTGTACTCCATCTAGTTTGGATTCCCAAAATAGTGTTCATATACTATAAACACCACAACCATGGGATGACACGTGAAAGATGGCTAACGCAGACCAGAAGTGGAGGGAGTCTAGGACACTGACATACTAGTTTGACAAGGGACACTTATGGATCAGGAGCAACTCTTTTATAAGTAAGAAATAAGCTTCTGTTTTGTTATTTCTTGGAATAGCTAGTGCATTAGGGTAATATAATAATAAAAATTCATTATCTATATTTTATATTAATATTATCATAATATCAAATGTTTCAGATAAAACACAATGAAGTTAAGGATTATTTGCTCTCAGTACACCCTGTCCCTTTCTTTCTAATATTCATCTTGATAGTAAGATGCTCAGTATTTGATTTGTTACTTATTTAACACACGGTTTCTCAATTAGATATTAAGCCATGAGATGGCAAGGACCATTTCGACTTCTATATTCTCAGCAATTAACCCAGTTCTTGACGTCTATCAGACACTCAATACATATTTGCGAAGTGAATGGATAAATTATACATCTGATTCTGTTTAATTAAATAGAGGAGACTAGTTGGAAGAAACTTATTATAAATCACATGAAATTTTTCTAAAAGTCAAGTGTACTTTACTTGTGATGGTGCCAACTAGCGCCATAAAGAAAATAGCCACTTTCCACATCTAGAAAAAAATCCTTAAATTAAAACAAAATAATAAACAAGCAAACATGATTGGCATGATGAATTAGAATGGCCCCTACATATTTGTAGTAGGGATGTATGTCATACTTTGTGAGAAGCAATTATGTCTTTTCTTTTTTTTTTTTACTATACGTGGAAGGAAAAAATATTGTTGAAATAAGCTCAAGCAATTTTGAAACCTTATAATACAGTGGGCACATTTATGTTTGCTACATGACTTAAGCCTGCCAGGCCAATAGACATGAGAGGAACTTCAAAAGACTGAATCACCTATACAGGCTGGCAAAAAAATGACATTTTTAATCACCTTAGGTCAATTTATAAGCCTGGAACTCTGTCAAACATCTAGCTTAGTTCAGGTACATATAGTTCCAAGTTCATATGATTTTAGTCTTGGTGTCGTAGAACCCAAACAGAAAATGAAAATATTGCCATATAAACAGATCATAGCGTTTCAGCCACACATCTCCCTTTTAAGAGTATAGGGTATGCAGAGAGGGAGAACAATTCTCAGATATATAGCCCACCTAGGTAAAGCACTTTCAAATGTACTTCATTTATTTATTTTAGGCCATTTTTGGCTCAAAATCATGTGAAATTACTGTCTCAAGTTTCATTCTGCTCTTTTGAAATAGTCCAGATTTTGCGCTAAGAGTTTAAAGCCACAGCAAAGAGCGAGGCCAAGAGGGAAAGCTTTTGAAGAGATCTCACAGCTGTGAAAACACTGGCCTCAGGCTGTGTGTAGAGTTACTTCAAACAGCTGCTTCAGGTGACTAAACACCTTGAGTCTCATTCATCAAGGGTTGTTTATACTGGCTGACAGACCAGACTTGGAGAATTAACTCAGAGAAAAAAGATGTACTGCATACCAAGTATGGGAAAGGAACATAGTTCTTTAAAAGTTGAGCTGAGAAAAAATAATAATGATAACCTGGGTAAATTTAAATTTAAGCGGAACAGGACTAAATTTATTATATGTTAATTCTTCTCTTGATGCTCTTTGTATCTTTATAATCAAAGGTATAACTATATTGGTGTTATGCCACTTTTTGATTTTGTGAGTAAAATTGTGATGGGCAACTACTATGTACAGGGAAATGCATCAAATAAGTGGTTACAAGACGTTATTAATTATCAGTGAGCACAATATTAAGATAAATAATATATTTTTGTTACTTTTATAAAGGAAAATAAGGCTTTCATTCTTGACTAGGTTATTTCAAATCTCGTCTGATGAAGCCTTGGCCAATAGGTTCATCATCCAGTATCAAAAATTTCTTTCATCTATTCAAAAAGGTGACATGATACGATATTTTAAACCATGTAACTTTTTGCATGGATCAAAAGAAGAATGAAATAAAATGACATGAGTCAGAGTCAAGCAAAGTGTTACTAGTTAAGTGAGCTTTAAATATTGAAAGCCAGTTTTAATATTTCCCTTTAATCTGGAAATATGTCACTTGGTAATTTTTTCTTTATAACATCAGAGTGATTACTAACATTTTCCATCCCTTCAATTCATCACAAAGCAGAAAAATCTATGCTAAACTCTCCTTTGTCATGGAAGATGTAAATTCTCAGTTAGTTTATCATTTAAAATATGTTAAGTAGCAGAAGTAAAACATGTTTTCAGCTTCCCTCTCCTCCTCCCACCATTCACTAGTTTATGAATGATATTTAAATATTGCCCTTATTTTTTCAATTCACAAATCACTTTAACTTCTTTTAATCAATGGGCTGTAAAATAGTTCCGGAACTCTACTATGCATAGAAATGACCCAAGGATATCACAAAAATGCATATTCCCCAAGTGGAGGTACCACATGAGATTCTGAATTTCTAACGATTCCCATTGAGTGCTGATGATAATGATGCAAGGACCACACCTTAAATAATAAGGTACTAGAATACTAATATTTTTTTCTTTTCTATTAGTTGAATATGGACTTACAATTGAGGGGGAGTCATTATCAAACAATCAAGAACAAATGTATGTTTACATAGTTAGCCAAGGCTGATGCCATGTCATAGTTGCCCACCTTGGGTTCCCCATGGTTCTATGTTTCCCCCCAAAGAACCCCTGTATTAAATGGACTTCTTGTGGAGGTGGGAGATCTCTTTCTGAGATGATTCCCCCATAATCCCTCCCTCTAGGCTCTTAGATATCCTTTCTAATCTCATCCCCCTCTCTGCCCCCCTCCCTATGTCTCCTGGTATCCTAGGCAAGGATCCACTTGTTTGTGTAACAATTCATACATGTTGAGGTTTTTATTAGCTTAGCCATCTAACATTAGAATACTAATCTTGAGGAGCAAATTCATTGCTTTTGTCTCTGGCTCATTTTATTTTTAATTTAAAAGTAAATTATTTTCTTTTTAGCTATATGAGAGTGGAAAAATTATTTTTAATCATTAGGGAAAACAAGGTTGTAAAGTCATTGCAAAGCTCTTTGAGTGCAGAACTAAATAGTAAAGATGTGCTTTCAGTAAATGCAAAGTTACATCATCCAGAAGAAGTTAGGAGCATTAATCCAAAAATGATATGAATGTCAAAATTACTTTGCACCTTCCACTATCGGAGAGAAGAAGATAATGATAGCTAGGAAGGTGGGAGTGGAAAGGAACTGAAAGGAGAGTAGTGCTTGCCACATCTAGGTAATAATAATAGGATTAGTTGAAAGATGCAATTTTCATGAGAAAGAAATACAAACATGAGAAGCAAGCAACAAAGTCAGAAAAGGTGAAGGAAAAAGAAGTAGGTAAAATATGAATAAGGTACATTGATATCCAGTATTTTATAATCAAGAGTCATATGAGACAGTTATTGCATCCGTTTATAGAAGACAGTTCATTTAGGATTAATTTATAAGATTACAGAAAATAGTTGGCAAAAGTTTGATCCCAATTCTTCCTATTAAGTTTACCCTCTGACTCTCAAAAATAGTACAGACTTTACTTACTGCTATGGAATCAACCCAGATGCCCCTCACTGGACGAGTGGATTCAAAAACTTTGGTATATATATACGATGGAATACTACTCGGCCATTAGAGAAGATGATATTATGGCTTTTGAAATCAAATGGATGTAGATGGAAAGAATTATGCTAAGTGAAGTATCCCAATCTCAGAGACTCAAGGGCCGAATGGTTTCTCTCATCTGTGGAAGCTAGAATACATCGAGTAGCAGTATGTTAGATGGCTAAGCTAATAATAACCTCAAATTGTATGATTATTAACGAAACAGGGGGATGATTGCCTAGGATAACTGGTGGCGTAGAGTGGGGGACTGGGTAGTGGGAGGGCTTAGGAAGAATATCTAGGAGACTGGAGGGTGGAAAAATGGGGGAATCATCTCAGAAGATCTCTGACCTCCACGAGAAATCCATTTAACTCAGGGGTTCTTCTGGGGGAAACAGCAACATGGGGAACCCAAGCTGGGCATCCATGACATGGCATTAGCCTTGGATAACTAAGTATATATACATTTATTCTTGATTGTTTGACAATGTTTCCCCCTCAATTGTAACTCCATATTCATCTAATAAAAAATAGCACAGAAAAAAGGACAAGGTAGAGGTTGAAAAAGCACCTGGAACCTAAGGTGCTCTGAGGAAAAGTGAGAAATGCAGTGACTTAAGTTTGGGGAAATGTAACAAAGTCCACTGGAGAAATGCAATGGGAAAGAGAGCAGATCACACAACACAAGATGCTATTGGGGGGACATGTAAGTGTTCTGTAAACACCAGCTCCTGAGAATCAGGCAAGGTTGAGCACAGGCTCTTCTGGTCTCTCCATCAGGCCATTCAATTTTAATTGCCTTATATGAAATATCAGGCCAGTCCATTCAAACTATTGAATAATTACTATCTAAAAGTTAGTATTTTAGAGATTGAGTTACTGAAGCTCTATATCATTCATCTACACATATCTTGGAGAAAAAGAGGATGGCAAAGAGATTCTTGGTGATATTAAAAGTGTTGCTAAGAACACTTTGCTAGGGTGAAGTCATTAAATTATTCTTAGATAATATTAAGAAAAGGGTGTTCCTGGATCACAAATACATGTGTACTTCCTTTGGATTAACATGGATGGCAAATGCATGCATTTTATATACAACACAAAAATATGATTTGGAGAATTCAAGTGTGAAGAAAAAGCATTGTAAATATGAAAATGAATGAGAATAGCCTGCATTAATTTTGTTTCCAGGAACAAAACTCTCTTTCGTCAGTCTTAATTAAGGTGATAAGGTGACGTGGCAACTACAAGAAGCAGAGGGGAGGATGCCTCCTGAAGTTGGGAGGGAAAGGACCAGGCAGTGCTATGACTTCAAAACCAGCAAGACAGACTGCTCCTCAGTCTGACATTTCAGCAAATATTGACAGCAATGTTGCATAAAGAATGGCCCAGTGGGGCGGGACTTGCAGGTATGACCTCATGCTTCCAAAGTCCAAGGGCCTCAGTGTCACATTTCTGCATTTGCAATGCTAACGGCATCACATATTGTGTTTCGTTTAGCTAGGTTCCAGAAAAGGAAAACAGAAGCGTACTATATCTAATTTATTTATCGAAAGTTTTGGTTGCTATTTTTCTCTCCTCTACAGAAATAGGCTTGTTTCACAAGGTAAAAAAAAAAAGTAAGCTGGAAAGAGTATTAACAAAAATCCTCCTAGGGCAGTGTCCCTAAGGAACAGACCACTAGCTGTCACCTTCTGTAATGTGCTTTTGTTTCATCTCAAAAAAAACCTCTTTTCTTTCTGCTTTCCTAACCTCTATATGTGTGTCAGGAGCATATTTGAAGTCTTATATTCTCCTCTTTTCTTATTTAAATTATTACCAAAAGTTAATTTGCTTGGAGAACTAATACTTTGTAAGAGAGCTTCTCTCATGAGATGCTATTATAATCACCTGCCACTGGAAATTTTAGGAACTGTAGGACAGATAAAACCCAGGAACAGATATTTATAAGGGCAAGGAAGGATTATTTTTATTATTCTTCCACCAAAAGAAGCAGTACATTAAACCTATGAAAAGCTGGGTTTCATTTTATATGCAAATTTTCATTTACATTACATTTCTTCATTTTTCTTGATTTCTTTCTCTTTTTTTTTTCCTGCCTGTGCACCTAAGGATACCCTTGTACTATCACCGTGTAAAATATCTAAGCCTGTTGTGTGCCCTGTAGTCACTGACTTGAAAACAGATTGGAAGCCAGTAGCTTACATGTGCTTCTGATTATGTTAATGAATTAGAGGTCAAGCCCTTTGACTCTTCAGTTAAAGCAATCTGAATCCAGTTAAACATAAAATTAAACTAAAAAGAGTTTTGGTTACCTCATAATCTTGCCAAAAATAGCTCATTTAATATATAGTGAAATCTGGCGTAAATGAAGGTTTCTTCTTTGATCTGTGTACAACAAAGTTAGAAAACATAATTTTCCCAACTCTAAGGATGATAATAAAATATATATTTTACTCACTGAAGCAAATGCAATTACTCATATTTTCCACCTAATGCATTGTGATAAATTCCATCACAACTTCACAAGGTGAAAATGGTCAAATGCGGACAAACTTGGCTGCAGCTTCCAATCTGCTCCTTTGAAAGCTCAGGATGACAGCTGCCTAGTTTTCTAGCTATGTCTTGTTAACACATATCAATAAAGTGTGGGCTGGAGTACTGCACCCAAGAGTGGTTTCAGGCTCTGTTCATGCATCAAGAAATCAACTCACAGGGGCTAGTGTTGGTTCAGAGATGCAATGGAAATATCTTATATGTGAGTATGCTTACATGCTACATAACAAAACAAAATTAAAATTAAAAAGGTGTAGTCTTTAAAATGTTTAAGCAGGGGCTGGAGCGGTGGCTTGGCAGTTACGGCACTTGCCTGGCATGCAATAGTACATGGGTTCAAACCCCAGCACCCATGTACACAACTAAGTGTCAGAGCAACAAAAGCCATGTGAAAAACTCAATAAAAATTGATTCTTTCTCTCTGTCCTTCTTTCTTTAAAAAAAATGTTTAAGCAACTAGTTAAATAAGCGTTTGTCCCTCTCACAGTTCTCAAAGCCAAACTCCCTTGTCTAATTCATGAAATGAGGGATGAGGATCACAAGTAAGGTCACAGATTAACAAGGGAGGGTTCCCATACAGAACTGATCCTGGAGAGAATTCTCTCACAGGGAAGGAATTGATAAGTTATATGGAAACAGATCCATATTTCACTAGCATCCTCTTTTAAAGATCAGACTATTTTAACAAAATAAGATTAATTGTACTAATCATGAGGACTTTGAAATACACAACTGAATATTGTCAAGCAGACTTCTCACGGTTATTATGCATAGCAGTGACCTAACTAAGCACTGTATACACCTGAATACGCCATGCCCACTCCAATGAGGCAGTCAAAGTTATTCTCTGTTTTACTGAACAGCAAGCTAAACTGGCGAGGTTGAGTAACTTATTCCTCAGGATGGAACTGGTAGGAAGCAGAGCCATGGTTTAAACCTAGCCTAATCTGAGTCAGCAGTCTTAACCATAGACTACACTCAACTTTTTGAGCATGATAATGACCCAAATAATTTTTTTTATTATTCTGGTTTAGATTTTACTATTAAAGTCAGGGAGGAAGGGATGGTGTCTTGACATTATATGGTGACCTTTCCCTGACACTGCAAAATTTTGGCAGAATATAGCTCTCAAACAATAAGCAGGTCACTGAGGTTAGCCAGGAGACTGCCCTGAAGCAAGGCCTGCGAAGGGTGGAGAATAGGAACCATTATGGAGATGTGAATGGTTAAGCACTTTTCAGTTTACATTTAGCCACAAAAAGCATTTAAAACCTTTCAAGGTGGCTTCATAGTGGGTCGGCATAGTTGGAACTACACTTCCCAGGAACTACACTTCGCAGGATTCCTTTTCCTACAGGTACCCAAGTGAAATCTGTATGAGATTTGCAAGGCACAAGTGGAAGAGCCAGCCTTTTTTTTTTTTTTTTGTCTGTCATTTTATGAAATGTCCTGTTGCCACTCATTGATGTAACTGTTGATTTTTCTCACTATCTTGTCCATGGGGACAGCAGCTAGGCTTACTGGATCTCTTCCTTCAACTCTGAAGAGCCCTGTCCTAGACACATGTGTAAAAGGTTCTTGTTTAACATGAAAATCACACACATCACTGATACCAGCGGTCATTGAGAGTCAGCCATGTTTCCAGCTTCCCTCACCTGCACCTGGGCCTGTTTTTCATTGGTCTCCCCATTTTATATCTGTTCTTGCTGATCTTAGGCCCATCACCAGATACAGGTATGGCAGACCACCTAAGTACAGTTATGTAATATGTAATTGCATACTAAACTTGTTCAAAATCACTCATGTTAATCTGCTCCTCTGAATACTGATTGGCTTACCATCTGCACTTTGTGGATGATTCTAGCAAAAGATGCTATCTAAGAGCACATGGAGTGTGATAAGCAAACGGTGAAAGAAATGCATTTTTTCCGACCAGACTGGCACAGGGCATGCAATACATGAACAATTAAATTAAATATACTACATGATACTTACAGAGTGGGTTTCATTTCATCCGTGCTTTCTCTACATGTGATATGATTTAAGCATGCTGGAATGTCATCATGGCAACACAGAATTTCTAAGTTGTAAATTGTCTTTCTCTTAGGAAAATACAGATTACTATGACTATCACTTATTCAGATATTTGAGCAAGGCTGGCTAACAACTTCTATGTGCATGTTAAGTATGCATTAAATAATAGCAGCAATAATTTGATGTCATAAGATTAGCGAAATTCCATCTGCAGAGACCCTCAGGACAAATCAAATTTTATCTCACACCACCTACCTATAGGCAGGGAATAGAGTCTGCCTAAGGCTGTTATGTCCATTCTAGCTGCCAGACCAAACTATCTGATCACTGACTATTTCCGAAGAAGAAAAAACTTCAAAGAGTTAAAAAAATATATATATTAAGCACCCTCAACTCAAACACAGCAAACTTCTGTATGGTTAGATCAACCATATGGCCTGTTTGTCTTGGATGCTCTCATTTTTTTGTTTTAGCCAGAATAAGTATTCATAAATCTCCTTTAAATGCTCAACTATTTCCCAGTTTTGACAAAATCATATTGCTGCCCCAGTCATAATCCAATCACATGGAAATTGAAGATGGATGAAACAATCAACAAGGTAACTTATATTGTACATTAGTAAATACCAGTCCTTGTCCTATGGAGGTTGAAGCATTGTTTTATTTACTTCTAAAAATCTCCTCCTGACAGCATGGGGATGCACACCTTTAATCCCAGTGGCTCAGGAGGCTGTTGCAGGAGAATCACAGGTTCAAGGCCAGCCTCAGCAACTAAGCAAGGTCTTAATCAACTTAGCAAAATTAAAAATAAAAAGGGCAAGGGCTGGGGATGTGGCTTAGTGATTAAGCACCCCTGGGTTCAGTCTCTAGTATAAAATAATATATTAATTAAAAAGAACCCAAACTTCTCCCACCATAAGTAAATTATCTTTGCCTACCCGTTGGTAAGGAGCCTGAGCCACACAGGAATTGCAGACTTGCTGAAGCCTACATTGCTGTGGGCCCTGGCAGTTGCAAAAGGCATTTGAAAAGCAGAGATGCTAATTACTTTCACCAATGATCTTGCATCTAATGGCACTGAATCCAGACACTCTTGGCTTGCATAGAGAGAATCCTCTCTAATTTCTGGCCCTTGAAAGTATTTCAATTCCACCCACCTTTACTAGCGGTCCACACGAAAATACATGATTGTTAATTTTATGTGACAACTTGGCAAGCTATGGTGCCCAGTTGTTTTTTAAGCAGTGCTTTAGATGTTGCTGTAGATGCAACTAACATTTACAATCAATTAAATCAATTGACTTTAAAAGAGGAAAATAACCTCTATAACTTGGGTGGGCCTTATCCAATCAATAGAAGTGAAACCTGGTTTCCCAGCTAAGAGAATTTGTCCTCAGGACTGTAACAGACATCGTGTCAAAATTTCCAGCATGCTCTATGGATTTTGGAATTGCCAGTCCCTATAATCATGTAAGCCAATTTTATAAAATCTGTATCTCATACATATGTATGAGACACAGAGTGAAATTTTATTTTATATATAATCTATATTTTAAAAAAATTAATGGGTGTGTATATACTCACACATATATACATATATGTACACATGTGAGATATATATATATATAAAACTTCAAAATAATATATATATAAATATGTATACAAACATATATGTATAGAAATAAAATTTCCTTCCTGGAGAATTCTGTCTGATAATGATTTAGTTCAATTGTGCTAGATGAATTCTCTTGGTCTAAGTGGAATGTCAGCTATTATTCTTTATATAATGTTAATAATAGTTCTATAAATTGAAACTTGTTGAATGTTATCAAAGTTCATTTATATTATTTTTATGGTTTAGATGAAAGTTGTCCCCCAAAAGCTCATGTTACACAATCCAGGAAGGCTGAGGTGAAGTGATTGGGTTGTGTGAGCCTTAACTCAGTCAGTGAGTTAATCCACTGATAGGGATTAACTGTCCACTGTAGGCTGGTAGGGTGTGGCTGGAGGAGGTGGGTCATTGGGGGCGTTTCTTTGGGGTTTATATTGTATCTGGTATGGAGTTTCTGTCTCTCTGCTTCCCTCTGCCCCACTTCTGCCATGATGTTCAGTCTCTCCTTTGGCCTGAGGAATGGAGCTGGTATTCTGTTGACCAAGACCTTTAAAACTGAAGCTCCAAATAAATCTTTCCACCTAAAACTATTATGTCTTCTAGTCACAGCAGTGTGAAACCTGGCTAAAACTCCTACCCACATATATAACAATTTAAACACTAGAAAACGTGGAACGATGTAACTTTCTCCTGAAAGCAGTTGTCTTACTGGTTCTGCCTCTTAATTTCATCACCAAGAACAAGTATAGCTAACATTTAATGAACTCTTCCTACAGGTTAGATAGCTCTGTTATTTCAGTGAGAAATAATGATTTCTTAAGCTATACACTTTATTTTTCCCAATTTATAGGTAATAAAACTGGGATGTCAAAAATATTGAACAATTTACCTAATCAATAGTGCACTACTATAGAATGGGAGAAATGGAATATTATCCAGAATTTATCTGACCTCAACAGGCAGGGCTTAGTCACTGAACTGTTTTGCAATTCACTATCACGCCGACCCAAAGACAGAAAAGTATGATGGTAGAAGGCAATGACCTGATGTGAAGACTGTTGAAGTTTAAGTCCAGTTTAGAAAGCTGCTAACCATATGCCCCTAAACTCACTTTCCTCTTTTAGCTCTAGGTTCTCTAACTATAAATAAAGAAAAAAAAAAGCTACCAAGAGTCTCGATATAAAGATAAAAATAAGTCCAAATATGAAAAATAAACTATCCTTTCATCTTGCTATTTTTAACATGAGAATTTATATCCTGGGCCATTTCTCAAACTGACCACAAAAGGTCCTGGGATATTGAACAATAAAATAATTCTTGCATCAAAAGGGATTCAATGCCAACATATTCCTTTGTTATTTACTAATATTGACATGAGGAATCCCACAATATTTTATCAACATAAAAGTTTAGGGATAGCATCGACCCTTGAACCCAATTAGACTTGTTTGTGCTTGTATGTGTAAATATATTCATATAACATGTTAAAATTTGAGGATATGAAAAGTTATGAGAATGAAACAGGGAGAGGAAGAATAGAAGCAAGTGGATAAAATGGTCAAAGAGCAAAACATATCCCAGAAAAAGCGAAAAAAAAAAAAGACTTTGAAGAACTAATAAAAATTTAAAAACTAATAAAATGTTAGTTTTAAGTAAGTCAGAGAGCCTATTTAAAAACACAGTACTATATAAAACACTGTGATACTGTTGGGCAAGAAAAATCTTACCAAATTAGGGAACAAACATGCCCCTATAAGGAAGAATTTGCCAAATGCTTCAGAAAATATTTCACAGTGCACGTACTTATATTTTGAGTGTGTGTGAAAATATATATTCATGATATGCATTTCCATTACTCATGGAATAAAGATGTTGTAGTTTCTTTATAAAAAGCTTGGTTTTTCTTTTCGTTTTTATTTTTTGCTTTTTCTCTCTTTTCCTTTTTATTTCTTCAATTGACTAGCAGCACAGTCTTGACATGGTTTACCTCACCATGAAGAAAGGTAAGACTCTAGGAGCAAGAATGAGAGTAGAAGAAATGGACAGAAAAATCAAAGGAAAAACAAACACAAAGAAGACAAAACAAAGAAAGAGAGGGACAATTTTGTTTTGCAATATAATAAAGATTCTATAAACTGATAATTTGAAGAGATTCAATTAGGCTTATTGTGTCATTTTATGTCAAAGTCAAATCATGTCTTTAACAAATTAAAAGAACCTAAGTCCCTTTAACTTATCAGCTCTGTGTGGTCATAAATTTGTCTGTTTTATTTCCACTGGGTCCTGATCCTCAGGAGAAAAATAGGTAAATGTCCCTAAACACTAAGTTGGTTCTTAATATTTTTATCAGAGTATTGAGCCAACATGGTTAATGGTAGAGATTCAGATTCTAGATTCCTCCTGTATAAATTGAAATTAATAGGAAAAGAGAAAGTATGAGAGAGGAGGTAAACTGGGAAAGAAACTTCATCTTTGTGTCTTTGTTCTCAGGACAGGATAGAGTGATATACTAACTAGTTTCCTCAGGTCATTTTGTAGTAATGTTTTTTAGACCTTAGCTCCTTCCTCCCTTTTCTACAAAGGGGGCCCATGGCGCCACAGCCTCACACAAAGAAAAGAAAACATGGCAGTAAATTTTCTTAAATACACCTGAACTTATGATATCCACAGCCAAACTTTCCCTAGATGGGCTTTTTTTTTTTCTTTCACATAATTCTGGATTTATTTTGCCATTTAAAAGTTTATTTTGGCTGTGCTAGAAATTTAATTTGTTCTTCAAAGAAACCTAACAATGGAAGTACAAAGAGGAAGCCTTGTCTGCTCCCTGAGAGTTCTGAAAAGTAATAATTATAAAATGATAAGATTCTTAATGAAAATGTCACTTGGAAAGGTTGAGGTTGACAGCAGCACAGACCTATATGTAGTGAAAAAAGTCACATTATAGTCATGAACATAAATATACCAGATGATGTAATTTTACATCTACTGATGATTTATCATATAAATGTTTCATAAATTGAGAATAAAATCCTTTTAAGAATAAATGCTCATTTGAAGTCCCAGAAAAACAAACTTCATGTGAAAAATAGTACTTCAATATGGTATTATTAAATTAGAACTAATGGCAGATTGTGGAAATAATATAAACTGAGAATGTTAATACCCAGACCCATTGAATCAGAGATTAATACTAATTATTTTGGCTTTTTTTGCTTATCTCCGATTATATCATGAGATCTATCTATTAAGTAGTTTGATCTGATCTCAGGCTTTGCTCTATTATTTCATATGACCCTTGGAAGAGCACTCACTCACACACACACACACACACACACACACACACTACACACACTACACAAATACAAACACCACCAACATTAGTAAAATGACAGCAAGGTTAGTTTTTTAATAAATAAAGTCTCCATTATAAAAATCATACAGACCAATTGGAGATCAGGAGCCAGCTTTGGCCAAAGAGTATGGCTCCAATGTCTTTTCTGATTTTTTTTTTTTAAAAATAGTCTATGTGGGCCTGGAGCAGTGGCTCAGTGCTTATGGGGCTTACCTGGCATGCAGGACACAGGTTGGAACTCCAGCACAACAAACACAACGAAGTGTCGGAGGAATGAAAGCCATATGAAAAACTTAAATAAAAAATTAATTCTTTCTCTCTCACTGTCCCTTTCTCTCTT